>JAQZBX010086480.1:0-12990 GCA_029593785.1 Cabassous unicinctus | reverse complement strand
GAAGACTTGCACTTATTTCTTAGAGACTTAAATGCCAAGCTAATGTTGGAACATCAAAGGCATCCAGGAACCCATCATTTTGGTTACCAAGTGGCATCTTCCATTCCCCTATTCTGTTTAGACTACTGTTGTAATGTTTATGCAGATGTAGTAATGTCTCCTTTTGTTACTAAAGCCAAACTCATCAGCTATATTGAACTGCTGTCAAAGTAGCTGGTACCAGTGCCACTGATTCCTTGCACTCTCAATGACTCAACAAGATTTTAGTGAACAGTCCGTTTAGTTTTTCCTCTTTTTCTCAACCCCCTCACACTAGAACTCTGGCATGAATCTCCAGGAGCTAGAATGGGTGAAAGGTTACTATGACAAGCACTTAGAATTACCCATTTGCCCATGTGGAGGCAATTTTCCGTGGTTCTTGCATTTCTGCATATCTGGTATATGAAGTACTGACCGCCCTTTTACTGGTCTGTTTGAATGTTTGTATAGCAAACAGCCTTGGAAGATAGAAATGGTGTCTCAGGGCAAATGGCAGGCAAGCTTATTGTCCATTATAAAATTCAGGATCCCTAAGCTGAAGGTTACTGTCTTATAATGCAGCCTGTCATCTGGCCTCCATTGCATCACTCTGTAGAAATTGGGACTTCTTGAACAGGTGAAGGAAAAAACTGAACCAAACAAATATACCGATACTCTGACTACTGCTATTGCTATGAATAATAAACTCTCCTTCATCCTCTGACCCAAAAGTCTCCTATCTTCTACCAACACCAAGATGGCAGGCTAACTTGTTAGCTAGCAAGTAGTATAAAATCTTAGACTGTTTGCAGTTCTTGACATTGCCTTAAAACAAATGTATGAGCTTTGATTCCCAAATGGGTATTTAGTCCCTTATGTAAATAAATCCTTGGTGGATTGGCTCCATCAGTGCTCCAGGTGTACTCATCAGTGGCTAACTCTAGAGTGAACAGAGCTTACACTCAATATAGAGCTCCTAATACACAACTTTACAAATTTCAATTGTCACTGTCATAAGTCGGGCTGTTCTCATTATGCTAAATTATTGTGTTTATGTCATAACTGAAGAGGGTCTCCACTTTGAAATATGACCTTTTCTAGTGGCATGTGACAGAAACTCAGCTCATAATTAAAGATTAAACATTGGCTGATGAACAGCAGCTAAAGTAATGCACACACTTCCATTACTTGGTCTGCTTATCCTTGTATTCTCAAAGCTAATTTCCTTGATGCAAAAAAATTAATATATAAAAGTGCTCGTTAAGTTTATTTCCTGGCTTGAAATGGAAATTTAGTTTAGACATAAATGTTAAATGAAAACACTTCTATTTTCTAATAACTCTAGTGGTATTTTTTAATTTATTGAAATATATCACTCATACATAAACATACATAATAAGTATAGTAAAGTTGTGAACTTACATAACAAACAAAATGTGAAACATTTTTAACTTTTTAATGATGAAAGAGTATCCTCAAAATATTCCTACTAACCAAAGTATCTTATATTTGGTGTATTTTCCCCCAACCCACCCTATTATTTTATTATATATCATTTATACATGAACATACATAAACAATAAGTGTATAGTAAAAGTTGTGAACTTACAATGCAAACGTGCATAACATCTTACAGGAGTCCCAGACATCAACCCACCAGAAACACCTTGCATTGTTGTGAGACATTTGTTGCAAATTATGAAAGAATATTGTCAAAATGTAACTCTAGTCCATATCTTATATTTGGTATATTTTTCCCCCAACCCACCCTTTTATTTTTTAAAATATATTTTTATTACAGAAGTTGTGAACTTACAAAACAGTCATGCACATGTGCAGAATTCCCATACAACACCCCTCTATCAATACACCACACCATGGTGGAACATTTGTTACAGATTATGAGATATCATCAGACTGTTACCACTAACCATGGTCCATAGTGTACATTTGGCACATTTTTTCCATACTCTGCCATTATCAACACAGTACGTCTTTGGCATAGATGCATGAATACTACAGTATTGCTGTTAACCACAGTCCATAGGTCACTCCAGTTGTATTTTTCCCATGCTTCTCCACATTCCCACCACCCTGCAATAGTGACATACATCTGCCCTAACTCACAAAGGACGCTCTTGCATCTGAAACATCAACCACAATTTTCATCCACCTCTGGGTTTACTGTGTTAATTCAGTCCTTAGATTATTCTCTAGCTTTCTTTCAATTGACATTTACATCCCTAGACTACCCTTTCCAGCCACATTTCTATTTATAAACTAGCTGTTACTACAATGTTACCATCAACTCTATACATTTCCACACTTTTACAGTAAAGTTAATGAAAATTTCTACATACATTATGCATCAGTAGTCCATCTCTTCTTATCTCCTTTAAGAATCCACCACCTACCACCAGGCCTTGAAGATGTTTTCCTACTTTTTCTTCTAAAAGCTTTATAGTTTTTGCTTTTATATTTAGATTTTTGATCCACTTTGAGTTAATTTTTGTATAAGGTGTGTGAAAGGGTCCTCTTTCTTTCTTTTGGCTATGGATATCTAGTTCTCCCAGCACCATTTGTTAAATGGACTGTTCTGCCCTAGCTAGGTGGGTTTGACAGGCTTGTCAAAAATCACTTGACCATAGATGTGAGGGTCTGTTTCTGAACCATCATTTCCGTTCCATTGGTCTATGTGTCTGTCTTTATGCCAGAACCATGCTGTTTTTACAACTGTAGCTAGGTAATATGATTTAAAGTCTGGAAGTGAGAGTCCTCCAACTTCACTTTTCCTTTTTAAGATGTTTCTGGCCATTTGGGACCCCTTACCTTTCCAAATAAATTTTATAATTATGTTTTCCATTTATTTAAAAAATACTGGTGGAATTTTTATCAGGATTGCATTGAATCTGTATATCAATTTGGGTAGAATTGACATCTTAGTGATATTTAGTCTTCCAATCCGTGAGCATGGAATGTTCTTCCAATCATTTAGGTCTTTTTAAAAATTTCTTGTAAACTATATTCCTTGGCTACTACAATGCCTCAATATGTGTTCATCAATTGTAACAAATGTACAACACTAATGAAAGATGTTTATGTGGGAAAGTGTGGGAGGAGGGGTGGGGTATATGAAAATTCCCCATATTTTTAATGTAACATTTATGTACTCTAAAGCTTCTTTAAAAATAAAAAAAATTATGAAAAAAAATAAAAATAAAATAAAAAATAAAAATTTCTTTTAACAATGCATTTGTAGTTTTCTGAAATCAAGTGCTTTACATCCATGGTTAAGTTCATTCCTAAATATTTGATTCTTTTAGTCACTATTGTAAATGGAATTTTTTTTTCTAACTCAGATTGCACATTACTAGTGTCTTAAAATCTGTTTCATCTGACATAAGTATAGCTACTCCGGCTTGCTTGCTTGCTTGCTTGCTTGCTTGCTTGCTTTTCTTTCTTTCTTTCTCTTTCTTTCTTTCTTTCTTCCTTTCTTTCCTTTCTTTCTTTTTTTTTTCTGCATGCGTGGAATATCTTTTTCCAACCTTTGACTTTCACTCTATTGATATCCTTGGGTCTAAGGTGAGTTTCTTGGAGACAGCATATAGACGGCTCATATTTTCTTATCCATTCCACCAGTCTGTGTGTTTTGATTGGGGAGTTTAATCCATTAACATTCATTGTTATTACTGTAAAGGAAGTTCTTATTTCACCCATTATGACCTTTGGGTTTTATCTACCATATTTTATTTTCACCACTTTTTTGAGACTTCTAGTTACTTTTACTGATATAATCTCCATTTCTAGACTCTCTTCCAAGCCCTTCTCTCCTGTCTTTTCTTTTTAGGCTGTACCATACCCTTTAGTATTTCCTGCAAGCCTGGTCTCTTTGTTTTAAACTTTCTCAGTTTCTGTTTATCTGTGAATATTCTAAACTCACCCTCATTTTTGAAAGACATTCTTGCTGGATATAAGATTCTTGGCTGGCAATTTTTCTCTTTTGAGTATCTTAAATATATCATACTGGGAAGCAGATGTGGCTCTAGCAGTTGAGTGCCCACCTACCACATGGGAGGTCCCGGGTTTGGTTCCCTGTGCCTTCTAAAGAAGATGAGCAAGACAGTGAGCTGACGCAATAGGCTGGCACAGCAAGCTGATGCATTGAGATGACGCAACAAAGAATAGCTACGAGGAAACAATGAGAGACACAACAAGTGGGAGTGGAGGTGGCTCAAGCCATTGGGCACTTCCCTCCCATGTGGGAGGTCCTGGGTTCGGTTTCTGGTACCTCCTAAAAAGAAGACAATACACAACAAGTGGACACCGAGAGCAGACAGCAAGCCCCCCCCCAAAAATTATATAAATCACACCACTGTCTTCTTGACTCCATGGTTTCTGATGAGAAATTGGCATTTCATCTTATTGGGTATCCCTTGTATGTTATGCATTGCTTTTCTCTTGCTGCTCTCAGAATTATCTCTTTATCTTTGGCATTTGACATTCTGATTAGTATTTGTCTTAGAGTTGGTCTACTCAGATTTATATGGATGGGAATATGTTGTGCTTCTTGGACACAGATATCTATGTCCTTCAATAGGTTTGGGAAATTTTCTACTATTATCTCTTCAAATATTCCTTCTACCCCTTTTCCCTTCCCCTTCTGGGACACCCATGACATGTACATTGCACGTCTCTTACTGTCGTTTAGTTCCCTGAGATCTTATTTCATTTTTTCTATTCTTTTCTTTATCTGTTCTTTTGTATGTTTGCTTTTGGAGGCCTTGTCTTCAAAGCTCACCAGTCCTTTCTTCTGACTCCTCAAATCCGCTGTTACATGATCCAGCGTATTTTTTATTTCATTTATTGTGTCTTTCATTTCCGTAATATCTATTTTTCATTGTATGCTTTCAAATTCTTCTTTTTGCTCATCCAGTGGCTTCTTAATAATCTTAATCTCTTTAGCCATCTCATTGAATTTATTAAGGAGATTTGTTTGAACATCTATGATTAGTTGTCTCAACTCCTTTATACCATCTGGAGATTTATCTTTTTTCCTTTAACTGAGCCATTCTTCCTATTTCTTGGTATGGATTGCATTTTTTTGTTGGTGTCTTGGAATCTAGTTTACTAGATGTATTTATTTTGGGTGCAGTTTCTCTTTAATTTAGGGCTTTCTTGCCCTTTTTCCCATGCTGGTTGTACAGTAGGAACTGAGGATGTAATTGGTGCTGTAATCTGTGAAGGCTGAAGCAGCCTGCATTGCCCCAGGGACTGATGAAGCTTCTTCCACTTTTCTCCTTTGCCAGGGGTAGGGACAGAACCAAAGCCATGTATAATAATCCAAGTCGTGCAGGCCTAGACTGTAGTTGCCCAGAGAGACTGATGAAGCTTCACTCCCTTTCCTCCTCTGCCTGGGATGGGGATGAAGCTGCAGATGTGGGCAGCAATCTGTGCTATGCAGGTCCAAAATGACCAGAGTTGACTTGGTAGACTTCTGACTATTCAGTCTGTGCCAGCTGAATGTACCTGCAGTTAACCTGGAGAGGCTGTTGCAGGTCCCACCAGCTTCCTCCCTGCCAGAGGTGGGGCTGAAGCCTAGGCTAGGGCTGCAGTCCAATCTGGGTGGAAAGAAGCCATCACTGTGATTTTCAGTCAGCCTGACTTCCTCTCATGCCAGGGTTATTGTCAAAATGGCGGCTACCAGCCTCTTTCTGACTGACAAATTCAAACTTTATCTGTTCTTAGGGTTATACTTTAGCCAGCCAAATTTACTAATCAGTAGCTGAAGTCAGTGGACAACCATCTCTTCCTCCCCTGTTTTTGGGAAATGGAACTTCCAACTCCAGCCACAGAATAGCTTCTGAGGCAGCTTGCGCCTCCAGAGTAAGATAATCACCAGCCTCTGCAGTGTGGCCTGTATTTTCCCAGAGAGGCTGTCACAGGTCCCCCCAGCTTCCTCCCTGCTGGAGGTGGGGCTGGGGCTTAGACTAGAGCTGCAATTTGATCTAGATGGAAAGAAGCCAGTCCCTACCAGCACTGTGATTTTCAGTCAGTCCTGCTTTCCCTCGTGCCAGGCGTGGGGTTAAAATGGCGGCTACCAGCCTCTTTCTGACTTGGACAGGTTCAAACTTTAGCTGTTCTTAGGATTATACTTTAGTATGCCGAATTTACTAATCTGTAGCTGAAGTTGGTGTTCAACCATCACTTCCGCCCCCGTTTTTGGGAAGTAGAGCTTCCAATTCCAGCCATGGAATAGCTCCCAAGGCAGCTTGTGCTGCCAGTGGAGAATGGGCACTGGCCTCTGTGGCATGGAGTGCTCTACTTACGAATCTTCTCTGCAGATGGGCAGTCTCCTCTCTTTCCATTCCTTCATGGATGTTGCAGGATGCTCTTCTGGTCTCCTGGAGCCCCCAAACAGGTGCTTTATATAGCTCTGGGTGATTACTAACTGCTGACTCTAGGAGCTAACTCTAGGAGCTCCTTGCTCTGCTGCCATCTTGCTGGTTGTCCCTCTAATGGTATTTTTTTAACCATTAGGACTGTTAAAAACATCATATTGTAACAGAAGGGGCCTAAGTGGTCATTTTAATTTCTGGGGCAGTGTTTAAAAGCAATTTTCCTGAGGGGCCCATTGTACTCCCTTCATGTTTCCTTCCTACTCTTCTTAGAAGTGACCCACAGAATCTTTGCTCCTACACATTCCTGGGCATTTTTCTCTTCTGTCTCTTTTTCCTAAAAGATATCGTTCCACCTTCTCTAACCCACTATCAGTAATGCACTCAGTCTGGCTGCCCACTCCCCTCCCTACCCTGCGACTGTCTCCCTCTGATCTCTCATGTCATTATACAGTTCAGCAAATCCTTAAAAAAATACAGAATGTTTCTTAGAAAGCTACAATGGATCTCCTTTTTTGACAATTCCATTTCCAACATATTACCCTGTCATGCCACTTGAAGTTGTCTTAACACCGGCAGCCAAATCATGACCTTAATGGTAATGTTTATCCTGTTTTTCCAGTTACAAAGATCTACAAGACTCAAAATTTTTCTCCTCTATCCATTATCTCATGTAATTCTAGTTCCAGAGATCTAGAAAATAAGTGCACAGTGCACAACAACTTAACCCAGAGGTGCAGGAGTAACTTTCTTATAGCCCTGGACCCTGGTCCTGCTAGAGGATAATAAACTTAGGATGCAACTTTCCATTCATCCAGTTATTTATAGTAAAAGGCTGAGCAGGCTTTTAAAAAACATTTTTAGGACACAGTTTTCTCCATCCTTTAGCTTTGTCATTCTTCAAAAAAAAAAAAAAAAAATTTTGACTTTGACAACAACAGTTGAATATATGGTCTGAAGGTCACATTCTTAACATTTTTCCAAATCCATTTTTCTTTCATTTCTCCCTTTCCATGATCCCTTCCTTCCAACTCCATTATACCAGAAGTTGGAGTCTAGTATTAGAATTCTCTTTGGAAGTTAAGTTGATCTACTCTATCAATTAGTATACTTTAGCTGCAAGTAAGATAAATAAAAACTCTCCAACTGACCTAAACCATAAGGAATTTTATTGGCTCACATATCTGGAAGTCCAGAGATATAGTGAGTTTCAGGCAGAGTTGAAAGGCTCTGGCTCAATTTCTCACCGATTCTGCTTAGTTAGTTCTACCCTTTTAGCTTTACCAGCAGAAATTGGGGCAGTTTGTTTCCTAATTTATGCCTAGCAAGAAAGACTGGTTTAGTGGTTTTTTTGTTTATTTATTTTTTTGTCACTTTCTTTAAAAATAAGGAGAAACTTTTCCCAAAGTCTCTGGCAACCGTCTCCTGGAATCGAATTGCCTAGAATTGGGCTGTTTGCCTGTTCCTGGCAGGAAGGATTAGACTAACATAGTTGACTTAGTCCATTTAGAGCTTATCCCTGGAGATAAGAATTCTGTTAGCTTTCACTAAGTCTCTTGGGCACGAAGTGGATATCTGAAAGAAGGTTCTGTTAGGAAAGAGAAGAAATAGTTACTGGATGGGTGACCAACTTTTATCTATTGTACCTGACAAACGGATAGGCAAATTGATAACAAAAACAATAAATATAGCACTTATTTTGTTTTTAATTTTATCCCCCCCACAACCCCTGCCTCCTGGGCTCACTATGTCCATTTGCTGCGTGTTCTTCTGTGTCTGCTTATCTTCTCTTCAGGAGGCACTGGGAACCGATACTGGGACCTCCGACATGGGAGAGAGGCATCAAATCACTGAGCCACCTCAGATCCCTGGTTTGTTGTGTCTCTCATTGTCTTTTCACTGTGTCTCTTTTTTGTTGCATCATCTTGTTGCATCAGTTCACGGCGCGGGCCAGCTCTCTGCAGTATGGACCAGTTCTCCGTGGCATGGGCCAGCTTCGCCTTCACCAGGAGGCCCTGGGAACCAAACCCGGGACCCCCTGTCTGGTAGACGGGAGCCCAATCGCTTGAGCCACATCCGCTTCCCAGTGCTTACTATTATTCTAAGTCCTTTACATGTATTAACTCATAAAAACCTTATGAGGTAAATATCTTTATTGTCCCCATTCTACAAATGATGAAATTGGAAGAGATTAAGTGACTTATATTGATATTTCAGAAATACCAATTACTGACAGATATTACAGTAATTTTATTAGCAAAATCTATTTATTTGGGGTGATAAGATGTGAAACTCAGAGTCACTTGTTTGATTTTTGTGGCTTATAAGAGCTTAAAAGTAAATTATAATTTATAAGTAATTAAATGCAATGACAGATACAGGTCATAATAAATTTTGTCATAACCTACAAAATTGTGTGGGACAGAGTGTAAACTATAATGTAAACTATAGTCTGCGGTTAGTAGCAATGCTTCAATATGTCTTCATCAATTGTAACAAATGTACCACATTAATGAAGGGTGTTGTTAATGGGGGAAGTGTGGGAGGGGGAGGGGATGGGGTATATGGGAAGCCTCTATATTTTTTATGTAATATTTATGTAATCTAAAGCTTCTTTAAAAATTAAAAAATATTAATTAAAAAAATAAAAGTAATTCAAGTAATTTTATTAAGAATAAGAATATGTAACATGGCAGAGACTATTATGAGCCCTGAGTATCCAGTCTTCCCTTTTCCCTTTTGATAACAGAGTATTAAATTTAATACTCTAATTTATGGGTGGGCACATGGCTGCACAGCTAGAAACATTTCCCAGCTTCCCTTGCAGTTAAGTGTGGCTATGTGAACTAAGTTTTGGTCAGTAGCACACAAGTGGGAGTGATCAGTATAATTTCTCATTCAGTGTCCTTAGAAATAAAATGGCCTACTCTCTACACACTCCTTTGCCTTATTGTTGGACTGGAATGTGGACGTGGTGCTTATGTGCTACCTCAGTCTATGTGGATGATAACAACTGAAGCAGTTCTCTTGTACTCAGAGATGGCATCCATATGATGAGACTAGTAGACACCTTGGTGATTGGCTCCCTGGATGGACTCTTGGAGCAGTCTGTCTACCTTCTCTGGACAGTTATGTGAGAGACAAATAAACTTATAACATATTTAAAACTCTGTGTTTTATAGTTTTTTGTTAGAGCAGTTTAGCCTAAACATTAATTAGTATAGCTAACATTAAATTAGCACTAATGTGTCGATGAATTCTGCTCATCACATAGATTTTCTGATTTAATCTTCACAAGCCTAAGATCTAAATATTATAATTATCCTCATGTTATGAATGAAGAAATTGAGGCACAGCGTGAATTAAGTAATTTGAGTAAGATAATGCAGCTAATAAATGATAGAGCTAGAAATTAAACTTAGGCAGTTTGACTTCAGAAGCTAATTTTTATCAACTAATTTTATTACATCCCTTGAAAGGATTTGAGATGATTTGAGGAACTGAAAATAGTTTTCCATTTGTTCAGTTTTGTTTTTTTATCTGAATAGGAAAAATGAATTCACAGATTCTGGATTATTTTATTTTTTGTATTATAGAGTATTAACTTGGGAGAGACTTTTTAGACATTGTAGATATTGCGATTTTTTAAAAGCAGTTTTATTGAGCTGTATTCATATACCATACATTCCATCCAAAGTGTACAATCAATGGCTCTTAGTATAATCAGTGTTGTGCATCAATCACCACAAAAATTTTTAGAACAATTTCATTACTCCAAAAGGAAAACACCATACCCGTTAGCAGAGCTCTGCATAACCACAAATCTAATTCCATCTTTATAAATTGATTTATATTTACATTTTATGTAAATGGATTCATACAATATGGAGTACTTTGTGTCTGGTTTTTTTAACTTAGCATGATGTTGTGGGTTTTGTTTTTTGTTTGTTTTTGCCTGATATTAACAACTTGTAACTAACATAAATTTGTTCAGTTTCAAAGAAAAACATTCTTATATATACAATATTACCCATATTCGTATTTCCCGTGAGGTTTCACTATGCTATACAGTCCCATGTTACATTTTTTAGTTTTCCTTCTAGTTAATATAATATACATGACTTAGACTTTCCTTTTCAACCATTGTCATCCCCATATAATAGCACTGCTAGTTACAAACACTATGATGTGCTTTCACCTTTTCTATTCATTTCAAAAGATTAACAAACAACCTTTTTACCAAAGGTTAATCTGCACAGATTAACCCTCAGCTTTCCATTCTCTAACATCATTCTATTTTCTGGTGACCTATATTCTAGTTATTAACTCCATGAGTTTACACAGTATATTTAGTTCATAATAGTGCAATCACACAGTATTTGTTCTTTTGTGTCTGGCTTGATTCACTCAACATAATGTCCTCCAGGTTCATCCATGTTGTCATATGCTTCATGACTTCATTTTTATTACAGCCACATAATATTCCATCATGTGTATACACCACAGCTTGTTTATCCATTCATTTGATGGATACCTGGGTTATTTCCATCTTCTGACAATTGTGAATAATGCCTCTATGACCATCAGTATGCAGATGTCTGTTTATGTCACAGTTCTCAGTTCTTCTGGGTATATACCTACTATTGGTATTGCCAAGTCACATGGCAGAACTATATCAACTTCCTTAGGAACTGCCAAACAGTATTCAATAGTGACTATACTGTTCTACATTCCCACCAACAGGGAGTAAGCCTTCCTATCTCTCCACAACCTCTCCAAAACTTGTAGTTTTCTGTCTTTTTAATAGTGGCCGTTCAAGTAGGTATGAAATGATATCTCTAATCACTAGAGATATTGAACATTTTTTCACTTTTTTTTTTTGTTTTTTTTTTTTGCCATTTGTGTTTCTTTGGACAAATGTCTGTTAAGTCTTTTGCCCATTTTTTAATTGGGTCATTTGTCTTTTTATTGTTGAGTTGTAGCATCTCTTTATATATCATGGATATTAAACCCTTATCGGATATGTGATTTCCAAATATTTTCTCCCATTGAGTTGGCTGGCTTTTTACCCTTTTAACAAAGTCATTGGAGTTACAAAAGTGTTTAATTTTGAGGAGGTTACATTTATTTATTTTTCTTTTGTTGCTCTTGTTTTGGGTGTAAAATCCAAGAATCTACCACCTATCACAAGATCTTGAAAATATTTCCCTACATTTTCTTCTAGGAGTTTTATGGTCCTGGCTTTTATATTTAGGTCTTTGATCCATTCTGAGTTGTGTATCAGTCAGGGTTCTCTAGGGAAACAGAATTGGCAAGAGAGATCTGTAAATGGAAGGAGATTTTATAAAATTCTCTCACGTGATTGGGGCAGGTTGCAAACCAGAGGCTCTGATGAAGGTCCTGGATGAGTTCCCAGGAGATGCTGGCTGTCCAAAGTTGAGCTGGAAAATTCTCTCTGAATGCTGAAATCACTTCCCCCTTTAAGGCGTTCAACTGATTGGATAAAACATCACTCATCTTTGACAGCAATCTCCTTGGTTGATTGTAGATGTAATCAGCCATATATGTAATGAACTCATTGATGACTAAAGTCCATAAGTATCCTTGTATTACAATTAGCCCAGTCCTTGCTTGACCAAACAACTGGGCACAATTAACCTAGCCAAGTAGACACATTAGCCTAACCATCACAAGTTCATTCTTGTATAGGGAGTGAGATAGGGGTCCTCTTTCATTCTTTTGGTTATGGATATCCAGTTATCCCAGCACCATTTGGGAGATTGTTTTATCCCAATACTTGGACTTGGAAACTTGTCAAAAACCAATTGTCCATAGAGGTGAGGGCTTGTTTCTGGACTCTCAATTCTATTCCGCTGATTAATGTGTCTATCTTTATGTCAATACCATGCTCTTTTGACCACTGTAGCTTTGTAGTATGTTTCAAGGTCAGGCAGTGAAAATCCTCCCACTTTGGTCTTCTTTTTTAGGATGCTTTTGGCTACTTGTGTGCACTTTCCCTTCAATTTGGTAATTGCCTTTTCTATTTCTGTAAAGTAGGCTGTTGAAATTTTGATTGGTATTGCATTGAATCTATCAATCAGTTTGGGTAGGATTGACATCTTCATGATATTTAGTCTTCCAATCCATGAACATGGAATGTACTTCCATTTGCTTAGGTTTTCTTTGATTTCTTTTAGCAGTTTTTTTGTTGTTTTCTGAATATAGATTCTGTACATCTTTGGTTAAATTGATTCCTGGGTATTTGAGTCTTTTTGTTGCTATTGTAAGTGGAACTTTTTTCTTGATTTCCTCCTAGGATTGTTCAAAACTAGTGTACAGAAACATTATTGATTTTTGCATGTTTCTTATATCCAGCCACTTTGCTGAACTCATTTATTAGCTCAAGTAGCTTTGTCATAGATATTTCAGAATTTTCTAAATATAGGATCATGTCATCTGAAAATAGTGAATTTTACTTCCTCTTTTCCTTTTGGATGACTTTATTTTTTTTTCTTGTCTAATTGCTCTAGATAGAACCTCTAACACAATATATATATTTTAAATATTTATTTCTTCC
>JAQZBX010086479.1:0-12992 GCA_029593785.1 Cabassous unicinctus | reverse complement strand
AAAAAAAAAAAAAAAAAAGAATGGATGACACCCAGAAAATCAGAGATCAGAGAGATTAAACTTTCTAAAATGGATCTAATATTGCCCAAGGGAGAGAGACACTGGTGGAAAAAAGCAAACTAGTTACTGTATATATATGGTCTCTAATACAGTTACATACATACATACACACATTGGGTTTCCCTGATGTTGAGGACAAATAACCAACTGCTTAAATAATTTGTAGTGGACATTTGTCATTACTTTGGCTGCCCAATATCTAACACCCTCTTCCAGTGTTTGAGCAATTTCCTACCTTTTGAGTTTGGGGGAAAACAAATCTCTCTACCACTTTAGAAGGTGAAAATGCTTTTTTTCCCCCAGCAATTCTGCCAGCTACAGCATGAACACATCTTAGGCTTGGCCAATTCCACGAGGGATTTTGAATTTGGAGCTACTCGCACACACACACAAAAACAGGGACACGGGAACATTCTTTGTGGTGGCTGCAGCAGCCTCCCACTTCCTACTGGCAATGTCCGGGCCACCTGCAGTGGCAGAAAGGGCCAGGATGTCCTTTACCAGACAGCTCAAAGGTGTGATTTTACCAGGGATTTTGGCTTCAAGTCTCCCTTTGTGCCTGCCCACTTTTACAGGCTGGTTCTCCTGGCTTCCTAGTGATTCTGTGGTCTACCAAATGTCCTGTCATAAGCTGCTGCTGCTGTTTCTCCTTCTTCTCCTCCTCCTCCTCCTCTTCCTCCTCCTCCTTTTGCTTAAATCAGCCAAAGCCCGTTTCTGTTGCTTGCAACTAATAACACTAACTGATACGCTATTCTGTTTCTTTGCTTTGTTCTCATTCCATACTCACCAAGAAATCTCCTGGTTAATATTTCAGATACTTAAATACTAGGACAGAAGAATGCTGGACAGAGGATGAGAGAATTCCAGTGTTTGGAAAGTGATGGCCCCCACGATCGATTAAGAGGTGTTCGTTTTAGTTAGAACCTGTCTCTTCTGAGTTTAAGTAAAATAAGTCTGTCCCCAAAAGACCATCTCTGGGTGTTCTAATGAAATCTAGTCAGTACCCACAACACTAAGGACAAAATCCTGGACCATGGAGACTGAGAATGGTGACCCCAAGAAGCCTTCCCTTCAAAGAGCCAGCACTTGGAAACGTTAGACCACAATCCCACAGACACATCCTCCCTAATCGAGAAATCTCCCTAAGAGGCGTGACTTTCCTAAACGACATCTCTGTCTTGTGTCTCACAGCACTTATTCACTAAAAAATAGAAATGCAAGAGGAGAGAAGAGAATTGAATATTTTTGTTCATCAATCTCTTTCAGGCAAAATAATTGTGTAAGGTATGGTTTTCTAGCTCTATTAAATGGAAGCGGGAAGGGGCAGGGACATACTAGAATTAGGCCATTAGTCATCCCACTGCATAACCATCTCCTTGCTGTTAGTAATAATCAGCTATTATCTGATTCCAGAAGAACCAATAGCAATTTAAATGTGCACTGGCCATAGAGACACATTACCACACGTCATACCCTGTGAAGTTTACTCTTGGAGGCTAGAGTATGAACACTGAGTCTAAGGGCTATGTCCTTGAATGATTTGAATCCTAACTTCTGCAGCCCTTTTGCCTTCCAGATAGAAAATTCTCTTTTCTTAGGATGGCTATGAAAAATAATGAATTAATTAACTAACAAACAAAAACAGCGACATCTGCATGAGTAGCTTTACTAGAGAGTGTTAATTAATCCAAGAACTTTGAATAAGAAGTAACCATCTTAGTAATGAAAACGTTCTAGGGCTGACTGGGGTGATGACAGCACATCTCTGTGATGAAAGTGAGAACCACTGAGTGTACACTTTGAATGGATTGTACAAGGCATGGGACTGTATAACACAGGGAATCTTGTGGTAGAAGATGGATTGTGGTTAACAGGACAAGTAGGAGAACATTCTCTCATGACCTATAACAAATATATAATACTAATACAGAGTATTAATAATTGGATGGGTTGGGGGGAAATATACCAAATGTAAGATAGGGGCTATAGCTAGTAGTGATATTTTGACTATGTTCTTTTAAAGTTCATAACAAATGTTTCACAACAATGCAAGGTGTTGGTGGTGGGGTGATGTATGGGAGCCCTGTATGATGACATGCATGCTTGTTTTGTAAGTTCACAACTTTTACTATGCACTTATTGTTTATGTATGTTCATGTACGAATGATATACTTCAATAAAATTTTAAAAATAAATAAAGTAAAATAAAAGAAGTAACCGTCTTTGGGGGATAAAAGTAATAGTTAACTCTATCCTTTTTTTATAATTCGATGATCACATTGTTGCTATTGATTAGGCAATTTTTAAAATTATGTTTGTGTGACGGTTAAGCTCATGTTTCAACTTGGCCAGGTAAAGGTGCCCAGTTGTTTGGTCAAGCAAGCACTGGCCTTCAGACAGCCAACTTCTCCTTGGGAACTCATCTAGGACCTTCATCTGAGTTCCCAGCTTGCAGCCTGCCCTACGGAATTTGGACTCGTGCATCCCCACAGTGATGTGAGACAATTTTATAAAATCTCATACTATTTACAGCTATCTCCTGTCGGTTCTGTTTCCCTAGAGAACGCTGACCACTACAGTTTGTAATGGTAATGTCTATGAAGATGTGTATTGGTAAAATAAATTGTGAAAGTATTTCCACTCCCCCCAAAAAAAGAACTAACCATGTTTGAGTACCGCTTTTTAAAAAATATAAACTTATTTTGAAATAATTTTAAGCTTACAGGACAGTTGCAAAAATGATACAAAATCCATGCAGAGAATTCCAACTTACCCCCACCCAGATACCCAGACCCACCAACTTTTAACGTTTTGCCACATTTGCCATATATTCTATCTATTCCAATTTATCTATCATCTATTTGTCTATCTATCTATCTATCTATCTATCTATCTATCTATCTATCTATCTATCTATCTTCTAAACATTTGAGAGTAGGTTGTACACATCATGCTCCTTCAACACGTAATGCTTCCCATCTACTTTTCCTAAGAACAAGGATATTTATTTATGTTACCCCCCTTAAGCACAGTTATCAAGTTCAAGAAGTTTAACATTGATATAAAGCTGACAGTCTATATTTCAGTTTTTTCCATATGTCCCAATAATGTCTTTTGGGGAATTTTCTCCTCCATTATTAGATCCAGTGCAGCTCATGTATAGTATTTAGTTGCTATTGTCTCTTTAGTCTCATTCTTTTTTTTTCAATCCCAGAAACCTGCATACAACATGAACACTCCCATCTCAACCACTCCCAAGCATACAATTCAGAGGGATTAATTAGATTCACCATGTTGTGCTACCCTCACTACCACCCTTTACCAGAATTTTCCCATCACCCCAAACAGAAACCCTGCACTCATTATGCATTAACTCCCATTTCCCTTCCCTCCCCCTACTCCTGGCCCCTGGTAACTTGTAGTCTACTTTCTGTCTCCATGGATTTCATGTCTTAGCTATTTCATATAAGTGGAATCATACAATATCTGTCCCTTTGAGTATCCACCTTTTATTTTATTTTATTTTATTTTGAGTATCCACTTTTATGTCATATTCATTTTAGCCATCCAGGCCAATGCATCTTTACCCTTTTCTCAAACCCTTACCATGCCCTCAAGGGATTCAACATAAATTATTGACCTACAGACAAACCCTTAGTGATAACTGAGCCCTGGCTTGCAGCATAAATATGCAGTGTCATTGTGAATAAAAGCTGCCCCAAAGACAAATAGCTGAAGGAATGCTTCAGAACCTTCGAAACCAGCAACATGAACCAACACTTGGGAATGGAGAGCTAGAGCTCATCTGGGAATTATTAAAGGTACTGGATCAAAGTTAAGAAAGAATTATGAATTAGAATGTTGCTCATCTAGTCAGCCGGTTGTGAATTTTAACAGAGATTGGCAGTATGAGGATTTCTTAATTTACATCTGGCCAGTGTTCTATTAAGTTTAGGGCAGTGGTTCTTAACCTTGGCTGCAAATTAGAATCATGTGAGCAGTTTTTCAAAATTCCATTACCCAGTAGCTTCCCAGACCTATGAAATCAGACTTTCTGAGGTCAGGATTCCAATGCACACCAAGGTTAAGAACAAGTGGTCTAGATGAGGCATTGCTAATCTTTTTAGAGTTACCAGCTGACTGACTAACCTGGACATAAACATGCAGTCAAATAATACATGGTCACATATGCCTGGACACACCTCTTCCCACAAGGAAGGAGGAGCTCATCTCCCACCTGTTCTAAAGACTTTCACTCGTTAGCGTCTTACAGCATTTAGTATTATGGCATCCTATGAAGTGAACGATATCCAGACTATCTAAGAGGTTTTTATGCATGGCCAGCACGAGATTTATTAGTGATAATGTGAAAGATCCCACCTCCGTTGTTAAGCATCTGTCACCAATAGAGATCACAGTCTGACTCCCCACTTGGGTGGTTTGAGTGTAGAGAATGGAGAATTATTTTAGTTCAAGCAGTCACTGCTTGTTCCTTCCTCATCTTACCCTCCTTGTTCCTTCAGCGGTAAAGACAATTCTCTTAGTCCTTAACTACTTACTGGATAATTTCTACCAGTGAGGCAAATTTGCCTAAGCAGTCATTAATAGATCAGGCACAGTTAAGAGTTGGTTTTATAATCATCTGCTTTGAAAGGTCATCCTGTAGAGGTGATGGTAGCACATTATTGTGAGTGTAATTAACAGTGCTGAATTATGGGTGTGATTGCAGTTTAAAGGGGAAGTTTAAGGGTCGTGTATGTCACTAGAAGGAAAGCTAGAGGATAAAACATGGGACTGTATAACACAGTGAACCCTGTTGTGGACGATGACTGTGGTTAATAGCACAAATATAAGAATATTCTTCTACAAACTAGAACAAATGTACGTCATTATTACAAGGTGTTAATAATAGGAAGGTATATGGGGAAAAATACAACTAATGCAAACTATGGACCATAGTTAAGAGTAATACTGTGATATTCTTTCATCGGTTGTCACAAAGGTACCAAACTATGCAAAGTGTCAATAATATGGGGGTGTAAGGGGTATAGGGCTTTTCTTTGTGGAGCAATGAAAATGTTCTAAAATTGATTATGATTGTGATAATGAATGCACAACTCTGTGATTATACTGAGAGCCATTGATTGTACATTTTGGATGGATTGTATGGTGTGTGAATAAAACTGTTTTTTTTGTTGTTGTTTTTTAAAAGTCATCTTGGAAATGCAATAGGTATAAAAACAAGTTGGGGGAATGGATGGAGAAGCATGTATATCCCCTAGGTCAGACATTATTAGCAAGGTAAGTCTGCTGAAAAGTTATGTATGTGTGTATGAATCTGATGCCTCAAGAGCCAGATATAAGTTGTCTTTAAATCAAAAACAAAGATTATGCCTTGACTGAACTTTACTTTCATTTCCCTCCATTGGCATTAATAACTAATTGTTAACTACACTGGATGACTTCCTACTTTACTATCTATACCTCTTTAATAGAATGGGCATGTTTCTCAAAATTCCTGTCAATATTTACTTGTATGTTACATGGTTGTATGCCACCTGACTTTTTTTTCATCTTACTTTTTTTTTTAAGATTTATTTTATTTATTTATTTCTCCCCACCCCCTCATTGTTTGCACTTGCTGTGTGCTATGCCTTTAGGAGGCACCAGAAACTGAACCCGGGACCTCCACTGTGGGAGGGAGGCACCTAATCACTTGAGCCACCTCTGCTCCCTGCTTTGCTGGTCTCTCATTATGTTTTTTCTTCTTGTGTCTCTTGTTGCATCATCTTGTGTCAGCTTGCTGCGCCTGCTCGCTGTCTTCTTTAGGAGGCCTCGGGAACCTAACCACGGACCTCCCATGTGGTATGCTGGAGCTCAGTTGCCTGAGCCACATCCACTTCCCACCTTACTTTTTTTCATTACCCATTTTATTTTTAGATAATTGCAAATTCGCACACAGTTGTAAGAAATAATACAGAGAGATCCCCAGGGTCCTCCAATGGTAACGTCTTGTAAAATTCTAGTACTACATCACAGCCAGGATATTGGCATTGATACAGTCAAGATACAGGACATTTCCATGATGGGGGACCCCTCGATGTTACCCTTTTATAGCCATTCCCCTGTCCCCAGCCTTAACTCCTGGCAGCCACTAATCTTTTCTCCATTTCTATAATTTCGTCATTTCAGGAATGTTATATAAATGGAATCATATTGCATGTAAACTTTGGAATTGGATTTTTCATTCAGCACTGCCTAACTTTTTAATCAATTTTATTGATACATATTAATAAAGCATACAATCCATCCAAAGTGTACAATCAATGGTATTTGGTATAAACATGTAGCTGTGCATTTATCAATTCAATCATTATTAGAGCATTTTCATTATTCCAATCATAATAATAAACAAAAAACAGACCAAAAAAGCCCTACCCCTTAATAATCACCTCTCAGTTTCTCTATGCTTCCCCTGCCGTACATAGCTGCTATTCTGTTTCTGTCTTTCTAATTTATTTGTATTTATATTTTTTATAGAGAGCCAAACAATTTGTAGTACATTTTGTCTAGTTTCTTTCGCTTAGTATATTTCCTTTTTTTTTTTACCCTTAATGGACGATTATTAATATATTACTATACACTAATGTCCATATTTTGCTTTGGTTGTATTTTTGCCTGATATTAACATCTTGTAACATTAATGAACCTTTGTTCAGTTTCAAAGAAAAACAGTCTTATATATGCAATATTACCCATACTCATATTTCACATGAAGTTTTGCTATACTATACAGTCCCATGTTTCATTTTTAAGCTTTTCTTCTAGTAATATATATGACCTTAGACTTTCCCTTTCAACCACTATCATACCCATACAATAGCTCTGCTAGTTACAAACACTATGATGTACTTTCACCGTTTCTACTCATTTCCAAAGATTTACAAACAACCTTTTTACCAACTCTGCACAGATTAACCTTCAACTTCCCATTCTCTACCCTCATTCTATTTTCTGAGGACCTATATTCTAATTATTAACTCCATGAGTACAGAATATATTTCCATATATTGCATAGTAGCGCAATCATACAGTACTTGTCCTTTCGTGTCTGGCTTGCTCCACCCAACATTATGTCCTCCAGGTTCATCCATGTTGTCATATGCTTCACGACTTCATTTCTTTTTACAGCTGCATAATATGCCATCGTATGCATACACCACAATTTGTTTATCCATTCATCAGTTGATGGACACTTGGGTTGTTTCCATCTTTTGGCAATTGTAAATAACACCACTATGAACATCGCTGTGCAGATACTGTTAGTGTCACTGCTGTCAGTTATTCTGGGAATATACCTAGCAGTGGTATTGCCAAACAGTCCTCCACAGTGACTGTACCATTCTACATTCCCACAAACAGTGAATAAGTGTTCCTATCTCTCCACATCCTCCTTAAAACTTGTCGTTTTCCGTCTTTTTAAAAATACCGCTTTACCATTACAAAGAACTCTGCACACCTTTTGTAAAGTGAAGCATGCTTTTACTATACAAATAATTATATTTTACATGTTGTCTGATAACTTACTTTAAAACTTTATTCTGCATTCCTTTTGTAAAGTGCAAAATAAGTATTTGTAGGTTTTCTTTAACTGTTCTCACCAATCTTTTGTAGTTTTTAGCACGTATATCTTGCACATATTGTGTTAAATTTATCCTTAAGTAACTGGTCACGTTTTTTATGCTATTATAAATTGGTCTTGCTTTTTAAATTTCAATTTCCAATTGTTTGTTGCTATCTAAGATTGTGATGCCACCCCAAGACAGATGATTCTTTTCTCTGTCTCTCTAGCTAGGACAATTACACGACTATGGTACAGGATTTTCTTTCTTTGGCATTTCTGCTGAGTTACCACTTGTGCAGGGTGGAACCCTCCCCCAAAGCCACCCAACATTTTCTTCTCCTTTGGAGCACACCATGAAGAAGTTTCTTAACAACCTAGATTTATTCCAAGACATTCGAGTTCATTTTCCTGAATGAAAAGTTTAGAAATGTTATATTTTCCTCCTTCTATTTTCACAGAAGGTCTGTGTTTCTCTTATAATCACAAATTGATGCAGTTGCATTGCCCACAGTCATGAACATTTGGAGGTGGAGAAGTTCTTAGAAACCCTTGAACTTGTGGTCTCTCCTGCAAAATAACTTCTTCGGGATTCACAGTTGAAGGTGAAGACTCCCTTTTGCCTTGGTAGGTAAGAGAATGGAATGGTGACGGGGTAAAGGAAAAGGAGAAAGATACAAGGAGCCGGGCTCTAGGGTCAAGCACGAAAATATTGTATCACGAAAGGGCTGATGGGAGACAGCAAAAAGCCTGGGAACCATAGAGAGGCAATTACTAAATACACTAGTGTTCAGTTTTTCTCCAAGACAGTTCTACACTAAGTAGAAAGTTTTTTTTTGTTAGTGAGAAAAATGTCTGCAAAATCCCAGTAATACATTAAAATAATTTTTATGAGGTGAGGGAAATGAAACAATTTCTGAGTTACTTGGCTTATCACTCTTACATCTTTCAGAAGCTTTATTAATGGCCCTAATGGATCAACAAACTTTAAAGACGTTCATGTGCTTGGAGCTAACTTGTTTTTACCAAATTAAGGCAAAAGAAAACTGCTGTGTGCCTAAAAGGAAACCTAATAAATTCCAAGGCCCTTGCTCTCTGAAATCTCTCAATGCATATATTTTTCTTTCCAGATCCTAACTCCATCTTCAGCACTATTTATCTGCCTCCAGTCCTTTCAACAGTATCTCCCACTGCCAAATCAGTTTGTGTTTTCTTTGCACTTTTCTCCTATCCACTCAAAGCCGCATTGAACAAGAAGAAAATAGTGAAATTTCAATGACAAATTCATTTTTTAAAAATTTTATTGAGCACTTAATATATGCCAGGTCCTATTCTAGGCACTGAGGATATCAGAAGTGAAGCCAAGTCCCTGCCCTTACATTCTGCTGGGGGAGACAGACAATAAGCCAATAAACATAATACGATAGGTATCATGAAGCAAAACAGAGCAGCACAAGGGGGAATGAGTGATGAGTTGGGGGCGCTGAAAATGAATATTTAAGTCAGGGAAATATTCCATTTACAGCACTCATATGCTGATTTATAATTCCACGAAGGCTGGTACTGCCATAATTGCCTTTATTTTTCATGTGGCTTTGGGCTTGGCACAAAGTAGGTCCTCAATAAATCCACTGGAAACAGTAATATGCAAAAATATCTAAATTCTAGTCTTGAACTTGAATGTGTCTTGACATCATGTGAATGGACTGTTTCTAGCCTTTGCATTCCTTCTTGAGAACTGTTGCTCTCTAATTCCAGGGGATCAGGAAAGGCAAAAAGGCAGGGGATCATAGGTAGCTGCTCTCCTCCAGGACCAAGGAGGGTACCACTTCCTCATCTGTTCCCTGGCTTCATCCAGGGGCTAAGACTCCCTAAAACAGCCTTGGGTGAAGCCATCAGTCAAAGAGTTTCTACAGCTTAGTTAACCGGCAAACACACAGCAAATGATGAGGGGCAGTTATGAAATGCTTCAGGGATCCATTTATCACTTTTCTTCTCTCTTCTTTTACTACCTGGAACCCAGCCTTCAAGTGTGGCACACCTCTGATGGCCGATCATTTTTAAAGCACCTAATATGTGCCAAAAACTCTGCTAGGGATGGAGTAAATTACTTCACTTAGTCCAGAATCTAGCCCTCAGCTACTTAGATTCAGAAAATCCTATTTTTCACACATTCTGGGATGATCAGGCTTTTACTGACAGATTACCTGCAAATAACTATAATTAAAAACACATGAAAATGTTAATTCATTAATTTCTATAGTGATTTAGAATACCTCTAGCCAGGCCTGCTCTTAACATTTGAGGGATCAGGGCAAGAGTACAAATGGAAGTCCGCATATCACATGTCTAAATATTTAAAATTTTGAAATCATGCTAACAAGCTGTTTATATGCATATAAATAAACTGTTTATATATGCATACATATACATCCTCCTAACTTGACAAATACACCTTCTAAATGACCTAGGAGGCCAAGTTTGAATTTAAGATTCTCGGTTTCCTCAGAGTTACCTGCTGGAAAGGGGTGGGGGGAGCCAGAACCAGAGCCCTCTCTCTGTCCCACACCACAGGGCAGGGCCGGCTGGACATCCAGGTTCTATTCACTTCCTCCGGCCAAAAGACCCCATTTGACCACCCTTGTGCCTAGAGATGTGCAACCCTAGGCTGCCCCGGGAGGAAGAGGCCATGCAGGCCCTGGAAGCAGATTCAGGACATTTGGGCAGAGAACTCCAGAATGTTCTAGAAGGTGGGTGGGAGTCTCCAGGTGTACACTCTGCCCCCTTGGTCCTGTGAATTACTCAGGAGAGAAAAGGCAAAGCAAGGCCCTCTAAAACATGGGAGCCCAAGCCATGATCCATGTCACCCCTGCCCACTAGGTAAGATATTAGTAAGGAAAATTAGAGTGCTGCTGAGAGATTAGTACAAAAGATGGTGGTTTCGCCAGCTCTGGATCTGAGGCCTGGATCCATGCCTCGCAACAGAGGACACTTCCTGGGCCACAGGGATATTTGTCCCCCAAATTTGGATATGTATCTCCTGTGATGGGGCTGAAACAGTTTGATTCCCTGGCAATTCCCTTTTCTCTGAGGATCAGGGGCCACAAAGTCTCCCACAGAGTGGGAGAAGAGGGGCCGAAATCCAACCTTCCTCTGCTCACCCAATGAAGTTGCTTTGGCCCAGAAGGGGCATGTTTTCTTAATTTAAACAAGGCTCCCTAGAGAGGCCCATCTCCAACCATGTGGGCCTGAGCAACTAGGCTCCACCCAGTAGCACAACTCATGGATTTCTGGAGTGCTCCTTGTGGTAGACTACAGGGAATTTTGTATTTCCTAAGGATGGGCTCCAAAAATTTGAATAGGGATTCTCCAAGACCATTTTAGTTCATAAGACTCTCAAAACTAGAGCAGACCCCGGAAAGCCACCGATAAGTGTTCAGATCATGGATACCTCCATAAACCAAGGACAAGTGACTTAATTTATTGACTTGACTGAGTCTGTGATAAGAATATCTATAGTATGTAGTTGTATGGGTATCCCTGTCCCAGTTCTATTTACTTTGTAATCATAATGAATCAAAACCTGTCTTTTTCACTTTTCTTGTGCTCATGATGAATAATCATCTACTCTAAACAGAAATTAACCGAGGGAATAGGTTGGCAGTGATTTTCCTTGAGAAAAGGAGCTTGGAAATATAATCAAATGCCCTGTTATTTTAAGAGATGACAACAAGAGGCGATTTTAAAGCAAGGCTCTCTTGTGAACCATTGGGTCTTGATGACACAAGAGTGATTTTTCCGTTATTGGGAAGAGCAAACCAGTGCAAATAGACGTGGATGATGTTTTCCTGACAGCTGAACCAGGCTTCAGTCAGTTTCAGAGAAACCTTATGTTCGAGTCAATCTGTGCTGTGTTGACATGGGGACCTCATTTCAATAGATCCAGTGGCTCACTCTGGAGGGATTGATAAATGATATGCCCAAGACCTTGGTTTTTTTCCTTTTTCAGTTGCTACCTGGAACCCACCTTTGGAGTGTGGCTCACCTCTGGTGGTCAATCCCAGTCTCTTTTATGGGGCAATCATGGAAATAAGATTGCGGATGAGAGAAAGCCACAGGAGAGGGGAAGGAAAGGGTATCTGCAAAAATGCTTGAATCTGCAAAAAGGCTTTGCAGGCTGAGGGCTATAGGGAACTGTGGGGGGAGATCAATACAAATATCAAATCTATTTCCTTGGGCTCCTCAGATCCCTTTAGACTCAACTTCTGCTGGGGTTTTCTTCCTACTGCTCTCTAAACGCCCCCATACTGAGGATTCTCTCCTACCAGTCCTTGTTTCATTTGGAAAAACAAGTGCATCAGTCCAAGGTCAGTCTGAGAAGCAGAAGTACGATAAACTGTGGAGTAAGGGATTAATTACAGGAATTAGACTTGCACAGGGGCTGGGGGAGTAGAGTTTCAGGAGGGAGTTGGAGGACCAGAGAAGTCACCCACCTGTCAGTCTGAGAAGCGCAGCACGTCTAGCCATTGAAGTGAGACTGCGAAGAGGAAACAAGAGAGGATACCGCTGCGAAGCTGCTCCTACCTCCGTGGCTGCGAACCCACGGAGAACCCACGTGGCTGTCTGGTGGTGGGCCTGGGGCTATGCTGGCCAACAGGGTCAGCAATCAGGAAGAAGAGCTGGATACAGAGTGAAGGAGAGCGACGAC
Organism: Cabassous unicinctus; assembly: GCA_029593785.1. Taxonomy (NCBI): domain Eukaryota; kingdom Metazoa; phylum Chordata; class Mammalia; order Cingulata; family Chlamyphoridae; genus Cabassous; species Cabassous unicinctus. The sequence continues at coordinate 603 of JAQZBX010086479.1, read as the reverse complement.
AAGCTGGGACCCGGTGTCACCTTTGCAGCTCCTTGTCACCACATCTAACCATGACCACCTTTGGGTAGTGCATTAGTTTGCCAAAGGGCTGCCATTGCAAAGTACCAGAAATGGGTTGGCTTTTATAAGGGTGTTTATTTGGGGCAAAAGCTCATAGTGCCAAGTCCAACTAAAGGCACCATAAGAGGTGCTTTCTCACCAAAGTCAGCTTCTGTTGATCCTGGTGTTTTTCCACATGGTGAAGCAAGATGGCCGCCAATCTCTGTGGAGGTCTCTGCCTTCCCCTCCAGAAGCTACCCTCTCTTTGAGCTCAGCTGTGAGCAACCAGGCATAGGGCTTGTCTCTTTCCAGGCTCCCTATATCAGTCTCAGCTGTTCTGCTTTCTTCCCAAGTTCACCTGTAAGCTATCAGGCATACAGCAGGGCTGGTCTCCTCTTGAGCTGCTCCGTGGGCTCAGCCCCTTGGGGTCTATGGGCTTAAGCAAGCCTCTCTCTCACACTGCAGAATCAAATATGCCGGCTCCCTTTTCCCTCTGTCTGTCCGTGTGAGTCCTTTTATATCAGACCCAGCAAGGGGGCGGGGACTCAATCTGAGTCATGCCTC
>JAQZBX010086478.1:0-12990 GCA_029593785.1 Cabassous unicinctus | reverse complement strand
TGCGTATCCGCCCGTCTGCAGGGCTCTCAAAGGAGGGAGGACGGCGGCTGGAATGCAGGGCTGCTTTCCAGCCCCCCCGGGCCGGCGGGGATGATCCCCAAAGCCCCGTGGGCCGACAGCGAGCACCTGACCCGGAGCGAGGCCGGCCCCGGCGCTTTAGGAAATTAAAACGCGCACCCCAGTTGGCTGCCCCGCGCGGGTGGAGCCCGCACCTGCCAGAGAAGAATGTGTGCTGTTTGGTTTAATCCTGGGAACGGCGCACGGGGCCCCCACAGCGAGAGGCGGGGGGGGTGGCGCAGGTTTGTTTTCCCAAATCAAAAGGAAAGGCCTCTCCGGTCTGAGAGTCTGGGGTCTGCCTCCCCTCTCCCCCGACACGTTCCCACCTGCGGTCGCAGCCAGGTCAGGGTGTCTGGAAATGGGGGGCGGGCAGCTTGGGCATCTGAAGGACAGTGGTTCAGCCCCTCGGTGGGCAGAGGCTGCCCCTGCCCCTGCCCCCTTCAGACGGGGCTTGTGGGTGGCTCCTGGGCCCAGAGAAGCCCAGACTGACCCCCCACCCCGCCCTCCTGCTCTTCCACCCCCCGCCCTTCAAGGGTCCCACGGGCGTCCTTGCGCAGAGACGTGAAAAAGCCGCTGGCAGCCTTCAGCGCTTGCTGCAGAGGCGGCCAGGCCTGCAGCGGGCTTGGCGGGGCAGCTCGCCCGGACGCACGGCGTGCCCGGGTCCCTGGGGACAAAGAGCGCCCTGTGTCTTGTGACAGTGCGTCACACTGTCCTAAGAGAGGCCCCGTTCTTGAGGCTTGGATTCTTTGGCTGCCTTTGGAGTGTCCAAGCCAGAATCTAGGCCTAAATTTTCAAGGCAGAACAAAACAATTTTGTTTTCTAGGAAAATGGGAGGCCCAGGATGGCGAGTGCAGCGTCTGGCCTGGCTACTCCCACAGCTGGGGCTGCCAGCTGCCAAGCCTGCCCCTCAGGAGAGCGGGAGCCACACGGCACAGCTCTCTGCCTTCTCAACCGGCAGACCCTCAGGAGGGCGGTGCTAATCTTACTTTAAAAAGGAAGGTCTAAGAAAAAAGACTAGAAGGAACTAGATCAAAATGCCAGCCGTGCTTGTGCTTGGGTAGGGACTACAGAGGGTTCCCCTTTTCTCCCCACCAGGTCCTTGCTCTCTAGTCTGAACACAAGCCCTTGTGACAGCGCCCGGTGCCTGTGCCCTGCTCTGCATCCCTCTGCCCCGGCGCCTCGTCCTCTGGCTCCTGGGCCGTCCGTGCTCAGCGTCCTCGTCCCCTCCACCTGGCCGGAAGCTGCCAACACCTACGCGGCCTGCTCGGAGCCCTCTCCTTCCACCACCTCAGCCTCGTTCTGTTCCCATCCATCCTTGCAGCGAGGCCAGCTTATCCCAAGACTGGGGAGCACGCAGGGCTCCCCATTTCTCGTATGCGTCCTCACCGCAGCCCTGGGGGAAGGGGCACTGCACTGGTCCCTGGTTTCTAGACAAGCAAACAGGTTCAGAAAGTTTCAGAGTCATGCCCAAGACCACCCAGGTAAAGGGCAGGATTCGGGCACAAGCCCCCCTTGCTTTGGAGGACCCCCATCACCCTCGGGAGAGCCTCGCGCTAATGCCGGCAACTTTGCTTGGGCTCCTTGCGCCCTGCCCACCCCCACCTGGCTGGGAAAGTCCCCACTGGACCAGCCAGGTACGACCCTTGCCCTCCGTCCACAAAGCCCCCCTGGCTCCAGAGACAGCCCTCTGTCTGGACGTGCTGGGGCTGCTGCTGGCCTGACCCTTGGGGCTGACGCCACGTCCTTGGCATGGCACTGCCTTCCCCTCTCCATGGCCCTCCAGGCCCAGTCCCTGAGCTGCTTTACCCCTGTCCTTCCCTGGGCTCCCCAAGAAACCACCCCCTCTGGGGTATTTCCCCAAAGCCTCGTGGATCCCGCATCAGTTACGAGCCCCCCTCCCCAGGCGTCTGGACAGCTGCGACCGGGCCCTGCCCCATGCCACCGAGCCTCAGCCTGCGGCCTGCCCAGCTGCCAGGCCAGCTTGGGGCCGCCCCTGGTGCCTCCGCTCAGGCGAGGTGCAGAGACACGAAGCGAGGCCTGAAAGCGATTCCCACAGCAGCTGCCGAGAACGAGGCGAGGAGTGAAGTGGGCACGTATATCTGCAGCTGGCACTCGGTTCCGCTGAGAGAATACCTTGCTCCAGCGGACACCTGTTGTTTTCATCGGCCCAGCAGCCAGCCCCCCAGCTTCTGGGAACAGCAGCCCCCCTCCCCAGCCTGCAGGGCTTGGGGGCCCCGGCCTCAGGCGCTGGGGCACAGTGGCAGGCTCGAGTTGTTTGCACCCCAGCAGGGCTGAGTGCTGGGCGGAACTGAGGCGGAAGGTGGTCGCTGCTGCAAGGTGGCAGCCATCTTGCGCCCACAGGGACGCGGCCGTGCGAGGACAAAGCCATGCCAGGGGCCCAGTGGATGGCGTGAGGAGGAGGGCAAGCGAGAGAGCAAGAACAAAAGAGAACAGGGCAGGGCGGGGGGAGAGCAAGCGAGGGAGATCGAGTCCGGGGTCCAGCTGTGTCTGCAACAGCTGGGTCCAGATGTGGAAGCCAAAAAACGTCCCTCCTGCGCCTCGGCATATTTGAGTTGGGGTTCTCTCCTTTGTAACCAACTCGGGGTGAGGCGTGCTTCAGAGGGGAAGGGTCCAGAGGCACCAAGGCTACAGAAGAGGGCAAGACGGCTGATGGGGGACCAGGCCAGGGGCCCCGGCCCCAGCCTTTCCCACAGCCCCAGGGGCTCACAGAGCAGGTCACCGAGGCTGGGGGCGCTTCCCACTGCTGTGCCGTTAACCCTGTCTCCCCAGACCCCTGCTCCCCAGGGAGGCCCCCTACATGGGTGCCTGGAGGAGGAGGATGCTTGCAGGAAGATAATGAACACGCCCCACTCCGCACGATGCTGGGGTGCAGGACAGAGCTGACGCACGCACAACAGAAATGCAACAGCCGACGGCGACCTTGCGAGCACCAAGGAGCTCGGGGGCCGCCGGGCTTCCCAGGACACCCCCGCGACAGGGCAGTGGGCTTCAGCGCACGTGAAGCTGATGGGGAACGGAAACGGATCTGTGGGCCCGAGGGTGGGGTCCAAACAGCGGGGGTGCCGGGGAGCATGGGGGACGGCCAGGCCAGGCCAGGGTGGGCCCTGAGTGAAGGGAGGGAATGGCAAAGGAGCACCCAGCCGACCCACTGGGGTCTCTGTGCTCCAGGAAATCACGTTCCAGGTCTCCCAAGACCTTCCGTGTCCAAGGGAAGCGCCAGCCAGCGAGAGCAGCCCCAGGACACTTCAGTGGCCAATGGAATCTGGGGTAAGCGCTATCTTCTCCAAGAGCTGAGCTCACAGGACATTCCCAAGAAACCTCTGGAGAGGTAGAGAGGAAAGTTTCTGGAGGTCTTTGGATGCAGCAAACAAAAAAAAATGGCCTTGATTTTCAAGGCAAAATTACAGAGGAAGAAAAAAATGTTTTTAATCTAATTAAGAGTGATCTTTTCACCTTCATCACAACATCGAGGATGGGTGCCAGTTCTTAACTTCACACAATAATCAAAGCAATTAGTGAGGGAGAAGCCTTGGAAACTGGTGCAGATGTTCCCAGAATGTTTAATGGGGAAATGAGCTCCAGGCCCTGGCTACCAAACCAGACATCTGCTGGGGCCCCACCCCCAGGCCCCCGGGGCGCAGGCTGGAGAAACGCAGGTCCCTTCCCAGGCCACCTCCCAACCAGGCCAGATCCGGGGCCGAGGGGCTCCCAGCGGTTCCACAAGCCAGCGCCTGGACTCAGTCAGAGCCACCCCAGAGCTGGGGGGAGGCGTAACGTCAAAATTTGAACAGCTGATGTCAAAAATAATTAAGTCAGCCTGGCTCCCCCTCCCCATCTCTGCCGGCTGCAGGGGGGTTGGGAGGCAGGGAGAGGGCAAGGGGCCTCCGGGGCCCTCTCGGTGATGCCCTCCTGTTTGACGTGAACACCACTGCATGAGAAGAGCCAGTGGCAGCTGTTGAGTGTGGCCATGTGAGCACAATTCAAATCCTGCGGGTCTCTGAAGCAACCCAGGAGTCAAGCTGATTGACCCTGAGGAATTTCCAATTATCTGAGAAAACACGTAGAAATGAGGACAATGCTCACTTAGGAAACCTAAGCCTGCTTCCAGGGAGCTGGGAGGCACGTGGCTAATGTTAACTGGTGGGGGGAGAGGCTGGGACCCCGGGGTGGGTCGGGCAGCTCAGCAAACGTCCGCTGAGGCCCTGCTATGCAGCGGGCACCAAGGACGTGGCGGCAAGGGCGATGCCGTCCCTGTGCTGGAGGAGACCCTGGCAACACAGGGCCCCAGCCAGATGCCCAAGACACTCATGATCCAGACAGGCGCCAAAGCTTTGTAAGCCGGCCCGCCAGATGCTTCGGGAAGCACTTTCCCTGGCCTCAGGGCTTGCTGAGCCACACACAGGGCCCAGGCCGGAAGTGATGGGGTGACCCCCCTCCCCAGGAGCAGCTGCCTGCTGTGACAGACAGATAGCCCAGCTCACGCAGTGCCCGGCAGGATGGCTGTCCAAAGGAGCTTCTCCTTTAGGAAAATCAGGGAACTACACAAAGCTTCCAAAGTGAACTCTGCCCAGCAAAACTGACCGAGGCAGTGTGACAGGAAGCCACTGGAACACTTCAACCAGAGAGCAGCAGGGTCTGCTTTGTAGTTAAAGAGCTCCCTCGACCGCTGGGTGGAGAAGGGAGTGTAGGAGGCAGGAGTGAAAAAGAAGAGCAGCAGCTCAGGCCGAGAAGGGCTTGTGGACCTGACTGGGGAGCCGGCTGCAGAGATGTTAAAAAGCAAGCAAAGGCTGAAGATCTGGCAAGTTGGATTCTGTGGGGCAGCTGAGAAAAGTATGGTCAGCAATGACGTCTAGCTGCGTTTGGAGAACAGCAGCAAGCTGCTCCCTCTCTCCTGACTTCAAATCTCCCCACTTAACCCTACCCAAATAAAGCCGACAAGGGTAAATAAGACCACAGGGACCCACACCCTCGCCAGCACTAGGAGACAGACTCCATGAGTTCAGATTACTTGTAAGTAGAAAAATAAATTCAATTCCAACAGCATGCTCTAGCCACCTGCCCACCTCTAGGTGCAAGAGTGAGAGAGGAGGCTTAAGACGTTCCATCAGGTATGTAGGGAACACAGAAGACTTCAAAAGCATCGGCAGTAAGACCTGCCCTATACATTTTTCTTCCAAAAATGGGGGACAAGTTAAGGCGTTCCCAGATAAACAAAAGCTGAGGGAGTTCATCATCAGTAGACCTGCCCTACGAGCAATGCTAAATGGAGCTGTTTAAGCTGAAAGGAAAGGACTCTAGGAAGTAGTTCAAAGCAGTGTAGAGAAGTAGAGACCTCCAGGAATAGTAACCGTGTGGGTAAGTTTGAATGTAAGTACTATTGTATTTTTTGGTGTGGAACTCCACTTCTCACTTCCTACAGGTGCTAAAATGCAAATACATAAATAGCAATGATAAATCTGTTTTCAGACATACAATGTACAAAAATATATGTGGTAACAATTACCAAAAAAACAGTGGGGGGACAGAGGGATATAGGAAAAGTATACCTGCATGCTACTGAAGTTAAGTTGGTATCAAACCAAATATGACTGTTACATGTTTAGGATGTTAAATTTTAACCACATGATAACCACAAGGAAAACTGATGAAAATTATATCCGGATAGAAATGAGAAGACTCTCAATATGGTACAACACAAAAAATCAAATATAAAAGCCATTCACAGAAGTGAGGGACAACAGAAGTTTAACACTTAGAAAGGCTAAATAGCAAAATGGCAGAAGAAGGTCCTGTATTGTCAGTAGTGACTTTAAATGTAAATGGATTAAACTCTTCAGTCAGGAGGCCAGAGGTTTGCAGAATGGATAAAAACAAACAAGCAAACAAACAAAAAACATAACTAAGCTGTTTACATGATATTCACCTTAAATTCAAAACCGTAAGTATGTTGAAAGTGAAAGGATGGAAAACCTAAACCAAGCAATTAGTAACCAAAAGAAAGCTGGGGCAGCTGTATTAAAAACTTACAGGGGACAAAGAAGGTCACTATATACTGCAGACATGTACAGAGCACTTCACCCCACAGCAACAGAATACACATTCCTCTCTGGTGACCAGGAATCATTCTCCAGGGTAGACTATGTGAGGCCACAAAACAAGTCTCAATAACTTAAAAATTTTGAAATCATGTGTGTCTTGTCCAATTACAATGGAATGAAGCTAAACATCAATAATGGAGAAATGGAAAACTCACAAATATGTGGAAATTCAACCACATGTTCTTAAGCAATCAAGGAGTCAAAAAAGAAATCACAAGGGGAATTAAGAATTATCTTGAGATGAATGAAAAGGAAAATGGAACATACCAGAACTCATGGGATACAGTAAAGGCAGCTCAGAGAGGGAAATTTATTGCTCTAAATGCTTACATTTAAAAAAGATCTCAAATCAGAGACTTAACCTCACCACAGGAGGATCTGGAAAAAGAACAGACTAAACCCAAAGCCAGTAAAAGGAAGGAAATAACAAAGATTAGACTGGAGATAAATGAAATAGAGAATTTTTAAAAGTAGAATCAACAAAACCAAAAATTGGTTCTTTGAAAAGATTATTAAAAGTGAACTTTAGCTAAACTGACCAAAAACAAAAACAAAAAAAAAACCACCCTAAAATAAGAAATGAAAACTGGCATTTTATTACTAACCCCACAGAAATAAAAAGGACTATAAGAGGATACTATAGACAACTGTATACTAACAGATAACCTAGGTGAAATTGACAAATTCCTAGAAACACACAAACTACCTACACTGAGTCAAGAATAAAAGATCTCAATAAACTAACAACTAGTAAAGAGAGAATCAGCAATACCAAAGCCTCCCAGCAAAGGAAAGCCCAGGACCAGATGGCATTCCAGCGAGAATTAACAGCTCTGCTCAAACGCTTCCAAAAATTGAAGAGGAGAGAGCCCTCCGTAATTCATGCTGTTGGCCAACATCAGCTTAATCCTAAAGCCAGAGAAAGATGCCACATACAAGACATGCAATCACAGCCTTCCCCACCCACCCCCAGCAACAGTGCCTTTCATGGAAACTACTGACAAGAGGGAAACCCTGGCGCAAGAGGGCATCTTTGAACTAAGAACCTACACGTGAACAGAAACAGCAGACCACATTACCCAAACCAAACCACTCTAAGAAAAAAAGCCAGAAAATGAGAATAGAAGCATTTCTGCTATTAAAATTCTCCTCCAAAAACCAACTACAAGGCTGAAGAAAACTAAACTATATTTCATGTTAAATTCAATATCCTCAGTATTTGGGGATATGAAAACACACCTTGAGTCAGTGAAAGTACAGAAATAAAACTAATAAGAGAAAAAAAAAAAGGCAAGGGAAAAAAATGAAACAAAAGACGGTTGAATTCAGGAAAAAAAATAGAATGGAACTAAAGAAAAGCAGGAAAGCCAAGATAATTAAAGTGAGATAAAGGGAAAAGAGAAATGACAGTGGTTGAAATGGAGACAGGCACAGGAGGTTCAATGTTCATATAATTGAAATCCTCGAAGAAGAAAAATTAACATAATAGAAATAATCAAAACTATAATCCAAGGGCAGTGGGTGTAGCGCAGTGGTTGAGTGCCTGCTTCACCATGTGCAAGGTCCCAGGTTCAATCCCTGGTATCTCCTAAAAAAAAAAACTGTAATCCAAGAAAAAATTCCAGAAATAAAATCTAATTTTTCCATTGAAAGAATTTTCTTCTTGGCACTAGGGAGATTGATTTGGAACAATTAACTCTGAGACATATCTTAGCAAAACTATTAGACTTTAAAGATAAAGGAAAATCCTGCCTCCAAGCAAAAATGAGATGAAATATCTTAAAAAGGCAAGAGAATTCGATTGGCAACAGGCTTCTCAAAAGTAATTTTAAAACACAGGGCAGCAATGGAGCAGCATCTCCAAGGAACATTCAGAAAGAAAGTGTAAACCAGGGATTTTTATGTGCAGTCAAGCTGTCCTTCCAAGTATCAAGGCTCTAGAAAAACTGTGTCACGTATGTGACACACACTGTGCATACGTGGCCTTGCTGAGGGATTTACTAAAGGCTGAGCTTCATCCGTCCATGCTGGGAAAGCCTTGCCAAAGGATCCTCTCATATATTTAATTACATAATTAGACCAAGACAAAGATGGGGTCAGGGTTGAAGAATAGTATGAACATGCTACGTATAGGATCTAGAAGGCATGGGCTGTTACATAGGTAACAGATGGGAATCAACAGATACAATTAAAACTGGCGGACCACAGAGTATATTGGTTAAGTAGGAAAGTGGGGAGTTAAGACATTACACACGTATTAATACAAAGGAATGGATAAAAATGTCCAGAGAAATATAAACAGTAAGAAAGCAGGGATTATGATCCTGATATCTGAAGTAGCGGTATTAAAGACAAAAGCATTAAATGGGGGAAAAAAGGATACTTTATAATGCTAAAATCCATATTTCATAGTGAAGCTGGAGCAGTTATGAATACATATGTAACAAGTGCCACAGCAACCACTTACAAAGAAGAAATGACTTGATTTTCAGAAAGAAATACAAACACAGTAATGGGAGACTTTAAAACTTCAAATGACAAATCAAGTGGACAAAAATTAATCAAGGATATAAAAGATCTGAACAGCATAATCCATAATGAAGACCTTTTGGAAACACACTGAATATTACACCAGGACAACAGATATTACACCTTCTTGAGTGCACATGCGACATTGGCAAAAGTTCCTCATATATTATGGCAAAAATAAAATATTGGTAGGCTCCCATAAAGTTGAAACACTACAGACAACTCTGTGATCACACAGTAATAAAGCTTGGAATTTTTTTCTAAAGTCCCTTCACCTGGAAACAAAATGCAGCATCCCAGAAAAATAATGATAACCAAAACACTATGAGAATATATGGGATTTCATTTAAAGGAGATAAAAAGAGGGAAATTTGTAGCGCTACACAAATCAATGAAAATGAAAATAAATTACCAATTCAAAAAGCTAGAAAAAACAAAATCAAGCCAAAGAAAACACAAGGAAAGAAATAAAGGTAAAAGCAGACATTTATGTGGCAGAAAAAGAGTAAAACAGTAGACCAAAATAATAAATAAAAATCCTGGTTCTTTGACAAAAAAACAAAACAAAAACTACTAGCTAATTTAAGAAAGGGAAAAAGACAAAGCAAAAATATACAAACTAAATGACAAATGTGCATAACTACTGTATAAAGGAAACTTTAAAGATTCATAATATACTGTACAACTTTATGCAAAAAAGTTTGGAAACTCCAGATGAAATGGATAATTTCTTTGGGAAATAGTCTATCTAAAATTGATACTAGTAGAAACAGCTTAAACAGACCAATTTCCATGAAAGAAAAAGTTATCAAGAACTATTCTAAAAGAGCCCCTGGTCTATGTGATTTCACAGCAGAATTCTACCAAAACATTTTAGAGATTGAAGGATTCCAATGCTACATATATTTTTTTAGAGCATAGACCATGAAGAAAAACACCCAAATATTTTTATGAGTATAACATTGACGCCTACACATGATAAAAAAAACAACATATTTTTAAAAAACAATATTGTTAAAGAATGCTGATGCAAAAATCCTAATAAATATTTTACTAATATTAATAGATTTAAGGAGAAAAATCATGAATATCTCCAACAATTCATCACCCAGTTCTTTAAAAAAAACAACTCTTGCGAAAGAAAGAATGGATGGATACTTCCTTGATATAACTACACAAATGCTAAGAAAAAAAACACCATGGATTCCTATATAAGCTAGCCATAGGAAAATACTTCCTATGACTAAAAAGCTACATTTATTGAAAGAAGATTTGACTGCATATTTTTTTAAACTTGCATACAAAAAAACAATGTAAGCAAACTCAAAAGAAATTTTTGTAACATATCACCCAAAAGAAGGCTAATGGCTCTAATATATACAGTACATTTAAATATCAGGAAGGAAGAAGACCAAAAACCCTATAGGATAAACTGGCAAAAGATATCCACAAAATATGTGAAGAAGCACTTTAAAACAAATGAAAAGTTTGTTTCACTCATAAAAAGAGATATGCAAGTTAAAGCTAAACTATTATTTCTCACCTATCATATAAGTAAAAATTCAAAGTCTTGAAAATACACTCACATTGGTGAAGCTCTACAGGAGCAGGCAGTACCACACAGTACTGGTGTGATTACACATTATCACTACCCCTAGGGAGGGGAATTTGGCAATCGTTAGCAAAACTACATGTGTCACTGGACCTAGCATCGCTGGACCTAGCAGTCCCATTTCTAGGCATCTACCTTAAGGATACACCTCCAGAGTATGGGCACACATACACACAAGGTTATTCACTGTAGCATTATTTGTCATTACGAAATATTGGAAACTAACTAAAGCATTGGTGATAGAACAGTGAGCATAACTGCCATCCAGAATCTACCTACACATCCAAACACAAGAGACTGATTGATTAAACTGTAGTACATATACCCCAAGGAAGACTATACAACTGTAAAAAAGAGTGAGAATGATCTCTAGAGTGATTTTGAAGAGAAAGTGCCAGTGAGAAAAGCTAAGTACAAAAGGACAAATACTACATTTTTAATAATAAAAATGGGGAAATGAAAAATATTCCCATATCTGCTGTTTGTAACCAACAGACACATAACACAAACACACAGGAATGGTAAACCAGAAAACACTGATGTTGGCTACCTACAAGGGGTGAAGGGATATTGGAGAAAGGGACATTTCTCTCACTAGGACCTTTTTTATGGTTTTCACATTTGGAAGTTGTTAAAGATCTAGAAACTCAATCAAAAGGAAAGAGTTCTGGAGCAGTGGAATGAGGACCTCAGCTAAACTTCTCCCCCCAAATCAACGATAAAATTGGACAAATTGTCAAAACCAACCATTTAAGAACTCTAGAAATTAACCAAAGGAATAAAAACAGTTGAAAAGTGTTCATTCAAGAAAAACTACTAAACCTTGCTAAGAACAGCAGGGTCTTTGCCATTTTAACTTGGGGCTACCATTCTCCCCAACCAAGCTCAATATCACAGTGGCCTTGGGGTTGGTAGACTCACTGCCACTGAAGAGCACTAACCTGATTTGGAGCCCCATGGAAAACCCAATCCTGGGCATTGTTAAACAGTAGCAATTGCAGTGGGAAATACTTGGGTAAGGCCAACAACAGCTACCTAAGGCTGCAGTACTGGTCAGGGCAAGCAGAGGACAAGTAAAAAATGTTAAAGGGATTCCTGGGGATTTGGAAGGCTGCATATGCTCTCAAGAAAGATCAGAGAGGGCCTCTGCTATCTACTTATCTTGGGCTGACTGAGGACTTATACAAGCAGGAAGTTAAAACAAGACAGACTCGTAAACTGCCTGAACTTTGAATGTATTTCCCAACCCACACACAGATTCCCTTGGGAAATGGTGGAAATCTTGCTGGCTTAAGATGTTGGCTAGTGAAACCTCTAACCTGTCATGGACTGGCTATCCATGGGTAACACCAAGGAAGCCAGGCTTAAAATCAAAGTCAAGATCTTGTTTACGACAACTGAGTAGAGACATCAGTGGTCATACTGCAAGAGAAAAAGGCTATAGAACCATTACAAGTAGGTCACTAAGCAAAGAGTCAAACAAACAAACAAAAAGCACAACAGTCATCCTTGGGCGGGGGGAGGAAGATATTATCTAAACTGTCCAGTTTGCCACAAAAAAAATTATGACAGATGCCAAGAAACAGAGAAATGTGGTCCTTACAAAGGAGTAAAAAGCAGTCATAAAAAACTATCTCTGAGAGTGCTCCAAATGTCAGACTTAAGAGACAAAAACTTCAATGTAGCTGTCAGCAAATATGTTCAAAGAGCTAAAGGGAGCCGTGCTTAAAGAATTAGAAGAAAGCTTGATGGCAGTGCCTCATCAAACAGAGAATATCAGTAAAGAGCTAGAAATTATAAACAGAACCAAATGGAACTTCTGGGGTAGAAATGTATAAAAACTGAAATGAAAATTTCACCTCAAGGACTCATCAGCAGATTTGAGTGGGCAAAACAATCAATGAGCTTGAAGATATATCAAGAGAGGTTATTCAGTCTAAAGAATAGAAAGAAAAGGAATGAAGTAAATTGACCAGAGCCTCAGAAACCTGTTGCATACCACCAAGAATAGCCATGTATACACAAGAAGAGTCCCAGAAGGAGAGGAGAGAAAGGGCAGACAAAAATATTTGAAGAGATCATTAAGTTATTGTTAATCTGAAGCAGATCGTTTTCAGTTAAGATGTTTATTTTAATCCTCTGAGCAGCTACTCAGAAAATAACAAAACAGGGAAAAGGATCTTAGAAATTAAAATGCTATAGTAGAGTATATCTATTTATCACAAAAGAAAGCAGTAATGAAGGGAGGAACAATAAGACATGATACATATATAAAAATTCTGTCAGATCCTACCATACCAATTATTACATTATATGCAAGTGAATTAAACACTCTGATGAGGAGGCAGAAGTTGTCAGACTGCGGGGAAAAAAAAAAAAAAAAGCCAAGTGCATGCTGCCTGCAAAAGATTTATATAGATTCAAAGAAACAAACAGGTTGAAAGTGAAAGGATGGGAAAAGATATATTATGCAAAGAGTAATCATAATTGGCTTGGAATGGCCATATTAAAATCTGAGAAAATAAACCTTAAGACAAATTAGATGCTAGAGACAAAGAGGGACTTACAGTAAAAGGGGAAATTCATCAGGAATAAGAATTATCAGCATAAATTCATCTGACAAGAGTCCTAAGCTGCATGAAAAAAAAAAAAAAAACACAAAACCTGACAATT
>JAQZBX010086477.1:0-13011 GCA_029593785.1 Cabassous unicinctus | reverse complement strand
CTCCGCCTCCTGCAAAAAGTGAAAGCAGTCCCCAGAACGACTGTCTCGAATAAGGACAGTTACACGAGCCCATGTCTGTCTGTTTCCCTCTCATTCTTCTCTTCCCTTTTCCTTCTGTCTCTGTTTCCATCTCTCTCCCTCCCATGAGGCCTGGTGTGTCCTTGGATCTCTCGTGGTCTCTCCTCCACATCTTCTCTGGAATCCAGATCCCTCTGCTGTGGAGCCTGCCTCCTCTCTCTCTGCCCTCCCTCTTTCCCCACACCCCAGGGGTCTTGCTCTGCCAGTGCCCCCCTCCAGCCCACCGTCCCTCTGCCCCGCTAATCTTGTCTAATTGCTTCCTGGAGCCAAGACTGGCACCACCACGGAACCAAATTTTCCCAGAGTGACGAGGAGCTGAGAAGCTCAGGGGCGATTTAGGCCCAAGAGGGTCTTGGGCCAGGGCAGCAGCCAGAGCAGGTAGGGAAGGCGAGCTGAGCCTGATGCCCTGGTGCCCTCCTGGCAGGCTGGCTCTCCCAGGGCCCAAGTGGGGTCCATCCACCCATGCACACTCCCTCCTAGATGCCACGCTCTGGGTGGGTGGCCATCGTGGCCCCTCGCAGAGCTGTGACTGGAGCCCACCTCCAGGACCTCCCTAGGTGCATGGCTGCCTCAGGAGTGAGCGTCTTCCAGGGAAAACCCGGGCTTTGTTCTGCAAGACACAAACATGTTGCCTTGGCCAAATCCTCCGAGGGGCAAATGCTCCAAAGGCCACCTGAGGCCCCCCCACGATGGCCAGGGGTCTTGAGCAAGCTTATTGTGAGGCTCAGTTTCCTCATCTAGGAAATGGGGCTGAGAATGCAGAGCTCACTGCTGAGCATTTAAGGAGGCTGCTCCGGGAGTACTTCCTGGAAGGGCTTGGCACAGTGAGGCACCATTCAGGCTCACTCCTGCGGTCACCCAGGGGTGGGACAGGCAGCCTGAGTGTCCTTGCCAGCCCCTCCTGGGGAGGCTTCTCTTTCCCTCCTTTGAGGGAGTTGTTTAATAACAGCCAGATGACATCATAGGACATGAAAAGAGGAAGCAGCATTTGCACAGCACTTTGAAAGAAATAAAGCCCTTTTCCTAGGTGCTGTGGCTTAATGCTGCTCACAGCCTTGGGGTGAGGGAATTAGTCCTCTCATTTTGCAGCTGAGAAAGCCGAAGTTCAAAGGAGTGAAGGAGCATGCATGCCGGAGGGCACCCGGCTCCGTGGTGGGAGGGGCAGGCTGGCTCCTGAGGGCTGTCTGGGGAGGGGGGAGGGGGGAGGAGCAGGGAGGTGGCAGCTCAGACTCTGATGGGGCAAAGTAAAGCCCAGGCTCTGTTTCTGTTTCTGCATAAGGGCGCCGGATCGCAGGTCCGCAGGGACCACCTTAATTATCCCACTGGCAGTGCAGACAGGAGTTCTTAGCCCCATTTTGCAGATGAGAAAAGTGCAGCCTGGAGGGATTGGGTCTGGTACTGCATCCCTCAGCCAGCAGGTGGCACACAGCCATCTGCCTCCAAGCCCAGGGCTCTTGGATCCTGGTCGGGGCCTTGGGTACCTGTCTTCACAGCTCTCATCCCGTCTCCCCAGTCCTTCTCCATGGGTTGTAGTGAGAATGAAATGACTCAGGATGCAGAGTGCCCGGCCTTGTCCCAGGCCCTGGGCACTCAATACCTGAGCCTTTTCTTCCCTTTGGGAAACTCTTATGATTACATAAATCTCCAAGAGCAGCAGGAGCTATGGACTGCTGCCTGGGAGGATTGAAAATTGCACAAATATTTATTGAGTGCCAACTGTGTGCCAGAAGAGTCAATGACAGTGGATACAGTGGCTTCCCACATGGAACTTATACTTCAGTGCAGGAGAGAGAACACAAGGAAGCCAGGAATTCACCAGATGACTGCTGTTGTAATAAGTGATATGAAGTCAAAAAAAAGGGGGGGCGGAGGATGGGAGGATGGGCTGCTTTTGGGGATGGTCAGGGAAGGCCTCTGGACAGGTGACCTCTGAGCTGCAACCCTAAAGGAGCCAAAACCAGCCTTGCAGGACTGGGGAGAGGAAGGCTCCAGGCTGAGAGGGCAACATGCACAAAGGCCCTGGGGCAGGGATGAGTTTGGGGTGTTCGAGGACAGAGGGAAGAGCTGGGACCAAGTGAGAGATAGGGGAGTGGTTTGAGCTCAGGTCAGGGAGGTCACGAGGATCAAGTCACCAGGAAGTAGTCATGGGTTTGGAGAAGCCCATATATAAGGTTTTAAGCAAAAGCAGGATATGATCTGGAGTTTAATAAGTAAGCAGTTTGTAAGTTCCTGGACAAAATTGGAAGGACCCGTAAGTATTATCTAGCCTGCCCCTTCTCTGTGCAGTGGGGAAACTGAGGCCCATCAGGTAGGAAATAGGTTGCTAACGTCATATTGCAAGTCAGAGCAGAAGCAGCCCTCAAACCCAGGTCCTTAGACTCCAGCTCCAGTGCTGCTTTCTTTGAGAAGCTGGCAGAAGCCCCAGGCTGGGCATCAGCTTAGTCTCCTTCAAGGATGAGCCCTGTATGGCTTCTCCTGACCCGGTAGACTTGAGGGGCCAGGCCAGCATCCAGACCTTCCCAGGTCAAACACGTGACTGTTGCCTTCCCATGACAACGTTTGCTCCGTGGCCACTGTCCTAAGGTTCCTGCGTGCCAAATAAACACATGTGGGCCAAGTTTGGATTTAGACCACACCCTCACCCTAATAACTGCAATTCTGCCTGAATGTACTTGACCCCATGCGAAGATACATCTGCTAGCAATTCCGGGAATGTATTTAGCATTTTTGCTTTATGATGCACAAAGCATTTTCCATGCATGACCATGTTTCTCTCCCTTGGAGGGGAGGCCAGGAGGCATGGCCCCCTTTTTGCAGATGGAGTGCTGAGGCCAAAAATGACTGATTGACTTACCCAAAGTCAGGGAGGGAGGGTGGGCAAGAGAAGGAGCCTCTTTTTCAGGCAAACCAGATGACAGAGCAAAGAGAAAGAATAAAATGAGCATAAAATCTCTGAATCCCAGCATTAGAACCTGAGAATCATGCTCCAGAATTTGAGCATCACCGATTTAGAATCATAAAATGGTAGAGTTGGCAGACCTTAGAGATGGGTTGATCCAATCCATCCTCTAATCTGGTAATTAAATAGAAAAGTGCATAAATCTTCAGTGTACAGCTCAATCACACACATATATATGTATACACACACTAAGTGACCACCATCCAGATCAAAATATAGAGCATCCCCACTCCATCAGCCCAAGAGGCTCTTGTGCTCTCTCTCATTCAATGCTCACTCCCCACCCCAGGTAACTGCTGTTCGGGCTTCTATCACCATCAGCTAGTTATGCCTGTTCTTGAACTTCATATAAATGGAATCACATAGCATGTACTCCTCTGTCTGGCTTCTTTAGTTCAACATCAAGTTTATATGATTCATCCATGTTGCATATAGAAGTAACTTGTTCTTTTATATTGCTGTGTAATATTTCATTTTATGGATGTACTACAATTTACCTGTTTTTCTGTTGGTGAACATTGAGTTGTTTCCAGTTTAGGCACTTGTGAATAAAACTGCAACGAATAGTCTGGTACATGTCTTTTTGCCAGTATATGTTAGCAGACATTTCTCTTGGGCATATACCTGAAAGTGGAAATTGCTAGGTCCTAAGGTAGTCAGGTCACAGGTAAGTAGGTGTGCTTAGCTTTTATAGATACTGCCAAGCAGTTTCCCAGAGTGGTTTGTACCATTTTACAGTCCTGCCAGCAGTGTATGAGGATCTAGCTGCTCTGTCTCCTTGCCCACGCTTGCCATCATCAGTCTTTTCAGTTTTAACTTTCTAATGGATCTGTAGTGGTATCTCACTGTGGTCTTTAATTTGCATTTCTCTGAGTAATGATGCTGAGCATCTTTTCATATGCTTATTGGTCATTTGGATACCTTTTATGAATTGTCTATCCAAATCTTCTACCCATTTTTAAACTTGGTGGTATTCTCTTTCTTATTGATTTGTAGGAGTTCTTTATATATTCTAGATCCAAGTCCTTTACTATATGTATGTATTGCAACTACTCCTCCCAGCCTATGGTTTGCTTTTTCACTCTCTTAATGGTGTCCAGGGATAGTTTGAGAGGGGAGAGAATTAATGTATATTGAGAGCTTCCTTTGTGCCAGGCCTGGTGCTGTCCACATCCATCTACCTTACTTGCTTAACCCTCATCACCACCCAATGAGGGGGAATCATCACCTTTTACCTCTCCACCCCCCCACACACACCTGACAATAAAGGATTTGAAGAATTTGCCCAAGATTTCAGGGTTGGCACATGGCTGGGCTGGATTTCTGTGGTCCCAAAGCCCCTCTTTTTTGATCTGGGCATCAATGGAAGAAGAGATGCTTCCTGCCTTTAGCCTGTCTCACCATCAGCAGCCAAGCAGAGAGGCCCACATCTCTCTGTCTTCCTGGAATGGGGGCTTCCAAATCTGGCCACTTTGTTTTGTTTGAAGTGGATTTCTTGGCATCTTTCATTCACATTCCACTGCAGATTTAAAAGAACCTATTGTAAAGGTTGGCGTTGTCTGGTGTTTGGGATTAATTCTTAATGCCGGTACCGTAACTGTATATAATCCCTTTCGTGTATGAAGCTCTATGATGGTTGTCTTACTAGATATAAATTAGTTCAAGCCAGTGGGGTAAGCAGGGCAGAGATTATTATAGAGAACATGTTCAAAGCACTTTTACTGAAGTCTGGTCCAGGACTAGGGAGGGGGACACAGTTGAATCCTGTCTTTGGGGCATTTGAGGTCCCATGGGAAAGATATTCAGGCCAACATCCAATGTAGGGGTGTAGTGATAGAGACCCATGTGTTATCAGTGAGTTTTTACTATATGGTTTGTATATGCCAGGCAACATGCTCTGGATGGAGAGGGCCCCATGCTGCGGACACTGCAGAGAACAAACCAGACCCAGTCCCTCCCCTCTCACAGTTTGTGGAGGTGAAGATTACAATGGGATCACAGCACAACAGTGGCCACCTTGCCCTGGGAAAGATGGGAGGCTTCACTTAGGAAACAACATGTGAATTGGGTCCTGAAGGATGGATAGGAGTTCAACAGATGAGGGGAGAAGTGTGTGGCATTCCAGACTAAGAGAACACATGGATAGCAGCCTGCATCTTTGACTTACCCAGGAACGAGTGAGCTCCTGCCTGAACCCAGGCCTTCTGGTTGCCAACCCTGTGTTCTTTCTGTCCTCCATAGCGTCCCCCTTGACACGTCTCAGGACACAGAACTGAGTGGGTTAGCACAGCCTGTGGCATTTCCACCAAGCAGGCTGGGCCACCACCAATGCCAGACCCAGGGGCCGTTTGCCAAGGCAGCAGTGGCCACTCTGGGTGTGCCTCAGCTTGGCAAGGGGAGTAAGCATCAGCGCAGGGCTCCAGTGATTCTCGTAGACTCTGATTTGCCTCCCTGGGCCTCCGACACTGCGTCGTAAAATGAGAATAATAACAGTCATGGCTACACCGAGGGAGCCATCACTTCATGCCAGGCACTGCGCTGAGTGCTTTGCATTCGGTAGCTCCTTTAATCTCCCCAACGGCCCTGGGAGGTGGAGGTCGTGTTATCCCTCCTTTACAGATGAGAAACCGAGGCTCCGGAGAGGTTAAGTGACTGGCCAGCATCTCACAGAGCCAGGAAGTGGCGCACTCCGCATCGCTCCCAGCTCTGTGTGACCCCAACTCACATCGCACAGCTAATATAGCTTCCGATTATGCCCCACAGACCTCCCAGCATTTAGTCGGCGTTACACGAGTGTCTGTCACCCAGGTGTCCATGTCCCTTCCAGCTGGGGTGTCGGGCGGGTCTTCGACTGCATGGGGGAGGGCAGGTGGCGGGGGCCATCTCCCGAGAGGCAAGACACCGCGACTCAGACGGGACTCGGCTGGTCCAAGGAGCCCCAAACATTTCACAGAAACAGCCAGGCCGGCGCCGGGCTCTCGCCAGGACCACCACAGACATGCCTGTGTGCCGGGGTCGACCCCAACCTGAGAGGAAATGGGGCTGCATTCATGATAAACCGTGAAGCACGACAGGCTCCCTGCCCAGCAAGAAAACAGATCCCCAGGTAGGAAGGGCCCCCAATCAGGGAGCTCGTCCCTCTCTCCCCACTTCAGTTCTGCCATCGTTTAAGGAGTTCTGCTGGGGGCAGGGCCCATGCCAGGGAAGCTGACGTGCGTCAGCAGGACCCAGCTTTCCAGGAGCCAGCCCAGCCCGCTAGCGACCGCTCTTCACGAGGGTGCCAAGCAGAGCACGAGCACTCCGCCGTCACCATTCCTTACCCCGCCCGCGCGGGGCCCTCGGCTGCTGGGGAGCAGAGGGAAAGCCTCGCGCCCAGGCAGAACGCCTGCTGGCAGTGGCAGGGGCAGAGGCGCAGAGCTCTGAGGACATCGGGATGGCCTCAGGGACGGGTGTGCCTTTTCACCAAGAAGCCTGGGGACACGGGGCTTTCCTGGTGGAGGCGGCAGCAGAGGTACAGACATCTGGGGAGCCAGACCCCAGCCCTTTCCTGCTGTTGGGCCTCTGGCGTTGGATTCACACTCAGGGGTCTCCCCCCTTTTGCTGTTTGCCCCTCTCTCTTCCCTCCTCTATCTCTCCCCTCCTTCTTTCGGAATCTGTGCAGAGCTGTTCAGGCTTGGCAAGCAGCAGGAGTTCAGAAACCAAATTAATAGGTACAAATTCCCATTCCCTGCCTCTTACCCACCTGGCTGAGCCACAAAGTCTGCTCCATAACAGGAATTGGGGGCGGGGGTCCAGTGTCTGAGTCCCTGGAGAGGAAGAGCCCCCGGCTTGTGATGTGCGAGCAGAAGACACGCAGGGAAGCAGTTACCGGGTAATTCCCACCTCCTCCCTTCTTTGGAGTTGCCTTTCCGAAGAAAGGTGCCCTGATGCCACATGGCCCGTGAGTGGCAGGAAGTAGCAGAGGGGGACAGCTGCCTCCTACCCCTGCTGTATTCAGGGCCCCTTTGTTAGTGGGAAGCAGGCAGAGCAGAGTTCAAATCTGAGCTCAGCCACTCAGAAGTTGCCAGTGGCCTCGGGCGAGTTGTAATCTCTCCGAGCCTCTGCTTCCTTATCAATAAAACAGGAGCTAGCAGAGCCTCCTTGTTGGGTCCTCGTCGGTGTCCAGTGAGCTCAGGAGGGGAAATGCGTTGTCCAGCCTGGCACCCGGTGATTCTGACGTACGAGGCTGGGAGCAGAGCCATGGTGGAAGGGACGTGTTCTCATCGGGTTTGACTCCCGCTGGGCGTCCAGTCCTGTGAGGCAGGGACCGTGTCCTTCTCCTTTATGAATCCTCTGCGCCTGCAGTCGGGCTCCCTGAGAGCAGAACCTGAGCGGGCTTCTTGTGCATGAGAGTTATTGAGGGGGCTGCTCGGGAGAAACCTGAAGACCAGTGAGGGGAAGGCCAGGCAGGAGCAGAAGCTAAGCAGAGGCGGGGGCTGGGCTCTTACTGCTCACCTCAGGCACGGCTGTGGGCTATGCCTGGGGGTTCCCTGGGGGCCCTCGGGGGGAGGTGGCTCCAAACAGCCAAGAACAATCCCTTTGGAGAAGGGTGCCGTGGCTGGGGGTCAGGGTGCAGCACCCACGGCGTCTGCATGCCCTGGGTTTCCTCACTTTGGAGGATGAAGAAAGCACTGGCTTTGGCGCCTGACAGACCTTGGTGTGAAGCCCACTTGCTGGAATCCTTGAGCTCCTCACGTCTCCGTTGACTCTGCATAGGGCGCATCAGGTGACCCGAGGACAGAGGCTCCGTGGTGCCTGGGGCACAGCAGCCCCCACCCTGCACCTGTTGGGTGTGGAGTCAGGCTTGCTGCCCTTGCTGTGAGGAGACCATCCCAGGCTTTCTCCTGCCTGGCCTGGCCCAGGTGCGTGCCTTCCTCCTGAAGGCGGGAGAGGGACTAGGTGACAGCCAGTAATCCCTGGCCCGAGGTCAGAGAAGGCCCTTATTCTCGGCTCCCTTCTTCCAGGAAAGAGAAATACAGCCGGAGCCTTGTCTGGGGTCAGAGAGGTCTGGGATTTCCTCGGAGGTGTTGGTCCTCTGAATGATTCATTTATCCCCGTGATTACTTAACAAGTGATATAGGAATACATTCTGCTTATAAAAACGACGCATCTCGAATGTGGTCATAACCCCTGATGCCAGCCTCCTTTCCACACCGCTCCAGGGAATGACCGCTGTTGGCCCAGAGAACTGATGTCAGTCCTTGAGCAGTGTTTGGTGGGTGGCTGGGTGCAGTCGGGTAAGTTCCCCTTCAGGGCTGAGGCTGCCAGGGGTCTGGAAAAGGCTCCCACCATCCAGGTGAGGGCCGGGACGAGGGCAGACCACTCGCCAGAGTCCCCGCCAGCCTGAGGATGGCACGGAGGCGTGAGGGAGCTGCTTGGCCTGGCCACACATTTCCAGTGTGGATGGGGCTATAATCATATTGCTGAGAAGAGTCTCCATTTCATGAGTTTTGTTCTGTTTCAGACTCTTGTCGGGCAATCTCCTTTCATCTTCTGACTCTGCAAATGAAAAATGTTATTGTCCCCATGTTACAGATGAGGAAACCGAGGCTCAGAAGGGTTTGGAAAAGGTGGCCAAGGTCGCATAATGAATGGTGGGGCCAGGGTTCAAATCCAGCCTCACCACCCCATGGGCCAAGGTTCACAAGGCCCCAGTTCTTGTCCAATCCACACAGCTGGCTTTATCCCTAGGTACACACCATTTCATTCCCTGGGACTTAGAGTCTTCTGATTGTCCTCCACCTTCCAGAACTATCTTTGTACAACCCCCCTCTGCTGGAGTCCTAGCCCCACTAGAAACCCTGTGGCATTTCCCAGTGGTCACAGGACAAACAAGTAGCCCTGTGGCCCCACCTGCAGCCCTTCCCAACAGTTCACCCACCAGTAGGTCCTTTTACATGTTTTTGAACCAATATGATTCAATCCAGGTGCATGCAGGTCTCCAGGCCAGGAGAGAACCTGCTGGTGTGATTCAACAAACTTCCCAAATAGGTGCCAGGAATTGGATGGGCTAGGCCAGCTCTGAGGACCAGCAAGCGTCAATTTTCCCAGTGTAGCCACTGCCTTCTGCCCTAGAGGGAAGTTGTCCTCCCCTTCAGCCATCTGCAGGGGCTCAGCCCCCTTCCTTTCACTCTGATGGTTGAAGATCACTGAATGCCTCTACCATTTTAAAGAGAGAAAGTGGAAGCCCAGAGAGGGTAGGTGACCTGCCCCAGAGCACAAAGCAAACCTGTCCCAGAGCTGGGACGAGAGCAAAGGCTTTCTGCCTCTTGGTCAGCATCCACAACCTTTTGAGTTTTTCACTTTAATCCAGCACCAGAATCTGCTGTGTGCGCGTGTGTATGTGTGTTTGTGTGGGGTGGGCAGTGAGTGAAGGGCTGGAACGTGGAGGCCCATGGGAAAGGAAGCTGCCCCCCTCTGCTCAGTCACCTTCCCCTAGTGCTCTGAGCTCTGGGCCAAGGCAGGAGAGGCTAGCCTGGCCGACTCAGAGGGAAAAGAGCAACTGCGTCCTGCCATCGCGCCCCTCACCGCGTTTACCCGGGCCGGCAGTGCTTCCCGTTTCCTAGAGCTGTAAGAATCCAGCTCACAAATACTGGTCCAGAGGTTGGAGCTAGAGGCGGGGACACTTTCCCTGCGGCGGGCCATGCCCTGTGGCTGAGCAGGGAGCTTTCTGCAAACCCCAGGCAAGAGAAATAGATCCCATGATGCCCTGGAAACGTCTCCATCAGCTTCCTGAGAGGGGGCTTCAGAGCTCCAGAGACCAAGGCCTGTACTCCCAACAAAGGGGGAAAGCCCCGGAACTCCAGTGGCCCCAGTCACCCTTTCCTAATTAGTCCAAGCTTCTGTCTCAGCATCCATCGGCATCCATCGGCATCCACCCTCTGGTCCCACCCGCTCCCTCCTCTCTCCTTTCATGCCTCTGCCAAAGTCCGGCCTGCTTGCTGCTCCCTCCAGCGGCCGTGCAAGTGGAGGCCCCTGGGCCCTGGCTCTGGCCGTGCCCTCTGCTTGGCATGCCTTTCCTGCCCTCCTCCACCTCCCGCTGAAACTGTGTCTTCCCATCCCGGTGCTGCCTCCCGCGTCTCAGCAGCGCCGTCCTCCACGCATCTAGTGCCCAGGTGCAACAGGCAATTTGGGGCATTGGGGCACAGCAGCAAGCAGTTTAGAAGAGTCCCAGCCTCTGCCTTCTCCCAGACGTCTGTGAACTGTTTCTCCACTTGGTTTCACTGCAAGGGCAGTGCCCGAGTCCCTTTATGCTCCCCCAGTTCACTTACGCAGCGCCTTATAGAGTGGGCATTCATGAGTGTTTGATGAATCAATAAACGAATGAATGAACGAATGTTTTACTTTACTGCCTTCTATAGTAATATGTCCTCAGGGACTTCTCCACCCACTGGTTGAGTACGGTACCCCATATTCTGTCCTCAGTACCAGAGTCTGTGTTTCCAGAGTTTATTGTCATTATCATTAATAGTTATTAAAAAAAAAAAAAAGCTAATATTGGTCAGGCTCTTCCTGTGTGCCAGGCACTGATCAAAATGTGTTACTATAGTAACATGTAATCCTCACAACAACGCTAAGGGTAGGAGCTATGATCATCCCCATTTGACAACTAAGAACTGAGGCTCAGAGAGGTGAAGGCATTTGCCCAAGGTCACACAGCTAGGTGGAGGTAGAGACAGTGGTCTGACTCCAGAGCCCAACAACATCTTAGGTTTATTGTGGGAATGAACAAATAGCTCATGCTATTTATATTTTGGAAACTGAGAGAGTTAACTCGCCCCCAAAGGAGGCTGCATGGGCCCTTGTGCTAGTAGGTAGGTACCACCAGCATGTGCGTGTGTGCAATGCGTGCACGCACACACACATACACACGCAGGTCTCTCTTTCTAACGTGGGCCATCCACACTGGAGATTCTATCACTATCTCCTTGATGTTCGCCTCTCAAGCAGGCCATGCACTGGTTCCTGCTCCCAAGGGTCCTGGTATGGTCTTTTGCTCAGCGGGACTTATGGTTACTGTGCCTGAAAATCTCCATCATTCTTAAATGCAGGTGGGTTTAGGGAGGACGTTTGTCAGCAGAAAGGGAACCAAATTGGTCAATAAATAGATGGTGAAATATAAACCCAGCATTCTAGGAGGCTCCTGTGCAGGCTTATCAAATGGTCTGGCTTGGCGGGCATGGATGCCTCTAAACCCCACCAGAACGTTGATTCATTCAGTCAGCCAATCATTCACTTATTCCTTCATCAAAAATTCAAGTGCTCCTTAGTGTTTGTAACTAGCAAGGCTATTATATGAGTATGACAGTGGTTGAAAGGGAAAGTCTAAGGACATGTGTATTACTAGAAGGAAAGCCAAAAAATGTACATGGGACTGTATAGCATAGTGAAACCTCATGTAAAATATGAATATGGTAATATTGCACATATGACTGTTTTTACAAAATATAAATGCAAATAAACCAGAGAGATGGAAAGAGAATAGCAGCTATGTACAGCAGGGGAGTAATAGAGAGACTGAGGTGATGAGGTTTTCTTGGTTTGTTTATTATTATTATTATTATTAGAATAGTGAAAATGCTCTAATAATGACTGAAGTGATGAATTCACAACTATATGATTATACCAAATAGTGTTGATTGTACACTTTGGATGGATTTATACTTCATTAATATGTTTCAATAAAATTTATTTGTTTAAAAAAAATTCAAGTGCTTATGCTATGCTGATGCCCTGAGAAATGAAGGTGGGAATATGGGCATTAGTTATCTTCCAGGGCCTAAAACACCAGAGGGGGTGGTGGACCTTGTTGCATAGGCGATAGTGAGTTACAGAAGGTTGTTGAGCAGGAGAGGCTCATGATCCAAGCTCTGCTCCTGAAGGTCTGTCTATCTCCTTGCCTGGTGGAGAATAAAATGGAGGGGACAGCAGGGAGACCGTGTGTAGGCTGTGACCGTGGTCCAGGTGAGAGAGGATGAAGTCTTGGCTTAGGGAAGTGGGGTCCATGGAGGTGGTGGGTAGAAAGGAGGGAATAATGTAAGGAGATGTTTCCAGTAGATGGGACTGAGCAGGGGATTGGCTGTGAGGGTGGGAAGGAAGGAAAGTGGAATCCAAGAAATCTGTACATTTGGTGGGGGGACTCTGTGATTGGGGGGATTCCTGGAGGGGCCATGCCTGGAAAATAATAACAGTAGCAGTTATAATAGGCCTTCCTGAGGCCTTACTCTGTGTCAGGCTCTGTACTGAGCGCTGTATGTATTTGCATTAAATCCTCACAAGAACCCCCCGAGGTGGTTACTATTATCATCTTCATCGTTTACATGGGGAAACTGAGGCACAGTGAGGCCAAGCTAGCTCGCCATGGATCACACTGCCAGTAACCGGTAGAGCCAGGGTTCAGCTCCAGGCAGCTGCCTGCAGGGTGCAGTGGGAAACCACTGCCCCACACTGCCCCCTCTGTCCCAAGTTCTGCAGGAGGCCATCTTTGTTTCTGGCAAGGACCAGCATTTCCAAGCTGAAGAGCTTGGTAGGAGAGGACTCACCGGGGTTCCAGACGATTTAGGGCTTACATTAAAACCAACGTGAGTGCAGAAGCCGCACCTCCGGGAGGAGGCCCACAACCTGCTCCGGTTCCTTGTTGAGGGGGAAGGCATCAGCAGGGGACATTAATGGGAGGGCAGAGGAGGGGGAAGAGGCAGGAAGAAAAATCGCTGCCCATCCTACCTGTCCTTTGGCAAGACTGGGCAATTAGCAAACCCTCAGCAATAAAATATTTCATTTTGGTATAATTGCAAAGTAATTATGTGGTATGGGATGTGTGTATTAATCGTATTGATTAATAACGCTCAGGTAGTAATTAAGCATCTGCTTCCTGATCGTGTGCAGCCTGAAGCTTAACGCACACAAGTCTGTGAACTTGGTACACACCACACACA
>JAQZBX010086476.1:0-12987 GCA_029593785.1 Cabassous unicinctus | reverse complement strand
ATACTACATATTGCATGATTCCATTTATATAAAATGTAAATACAAATCAATTTATAAAGTTGAAATTAGATTAGTGGTTATGTAGGTCTGAGGAAGGAATGCTAAGTTGTGTGGAGTCTTTCTTTTTGGAGTAATGAAAAGGTTCTAAAATTTTTGAGATGATGAATGTACAACACTGTGATTATACTAAAAGCCATTGATTATACACTTTGGATAGATTATATGGTATGTGAATATATCCCAATAAAACTGCTTAATAAACAAATAAATAATTGTGCAAGAATAGCCAGAAACAGCAGCTATGTACAGCAGGGGAAACAGAGAGAGATTGAGAGGTGAGGAATTTTCTTGTTTGTTTGTCTTGTTTTTATTTATTATTATTATTGAAATAATGAAAATGCTCTAAAAATAATTGAAATGTTGAATGCACAACTATGTGATTATACCAGATACCATTGATTGTACATTTTGGATGAATTGTATGCTTTATTAATATGTATCAATAGAATTTAAAAAATATATTAGAGGCACATAAGAGCAGATTTGAGTTGCTCAAAGACAGAATTAGTGATTTCGAAGATGGAACATCTAAACTGGAAAAGACAGGAGGAGAGAATGGGAAAAACAGAACAGAGTCTCAGGGCATTGAATGACAATGCAAAACACACATTTGCATTATCGGTGTCCCAAAAGGAGAAGAGAATGGAAAAGGGGCAGAAGGAATATTTGAAGAAATAATGACCGAAAACTTCCCAACCCTTATGAGAGCAGTTATTTGGTTTTTAAAACTTTCTGATTTCCTAACTAAAAATTAAAAATTTCCTAAATAAAATTGATGTTTGGCATAGGATTGCAGAACTGCATATATAAGATTGGGAATAAGCTGGTAAATGGTGACTGTCCTCAATTTGATATCCATAACTTCTAAAAATTCCTAAATTTGTCTTTGCAAATATACCTAAATTCTAATTTGTCATTATAAGAACATGATTAGAAACTGAACCTACACTTGTGACTACCCACCATCTAATCATTTTATTCTAATTCCTAGGGTTTCCAGATGGGGTACCCTTCTTTGTCTTATGCCTGACTATGCAAAGGAAAAGGAACTCTTCATATGCTTCTGAAATCAAATCTAGTTCAAAGTCCATCAGACATTGATGGCTTCCTCAGTGAATGACAGACGCTCCCCAACCACTAGCTCTCTAGGTAACAATGTCTCCTGAAGCCGTCGGCAGCACAGACTGACGATGACAGTACAGATTTCTTAGTCCATTCTTTTCACCCCATTGTGGATATCTATATATCTTCTTTGCAGTTAAAAGGTTGATTGTGGCATCATTTAATTTGATTTACCCACAGCCATTTGGATTCTGAATGATCTCATTTGTAATGATTCAAGGCTCTATAAGATTCCAAATGTATGTGTTTTTATTCCCAATTTCAGCCCATAAATAGAATTTTTGCTTATGTCCAGAAGAATAAAGTTACCCCTGCCAATTATATCGGTACACAGCACATCCGCGATCACTGTTTCCCTTGTTGCTTTGAAGTTCTCTGAATTAGTAGGTATTTGATATTTTTTCAAGTCTCCCACAAAGACCTCTTCTCATACTGTTGGTCAGGTAACCATTGAAGAAATCCAAAGGATGACTCTTTGACTATTTTATTTTATATTATTCTCTTGCAATAAATTATATTAAAAAGAAAAACTAATGTAGAAAAGAAAACGTGCGTGGGAGTATATCAGAATTGAATCTCATTCTCTTAGCAACTTCCCCAAGGCCAGTATTCAACCTACATTGTTTTCACAATAAAGTAGCTGATTTCACATAACATTTGTCACCATGGTGACAACAGGACAATGATAACTGGAAAGCTTATAGTGCTTTTCTAATTTACCTTAGAAAATGTGTAGCTTATGTGCAAGCAGCAGCAAAGTGATTAGGGGGAGAGGTGAGTGAGCCCATCTGGCGGGGCATTGTCTCCTCCCCAAATCAAGAGGAAAGACAAAGGCTTCTGCCAGCCTTCCTTCCCGAGTTCCCACCCCAGGGCCAGCCTTCCACCGCTCTAGTGCCTCAAATCCTGGAGAAAACTGAAGAATAACAATAAAAATTGCTAGGAAGAATATGATAGAAAGAAAGAGGAATGGAGAGATGAAAAGATAAGTAGCAATGTTATGGTTTCACATGATCTAAACTGATGTAAGCCCCATGAGGGAGAGATGAGGTGGTGGGAATTGCATAGACTTACAAGAGAAGACGAGGCTGCACAGGAGGTAGGGCTTCCTATCAGCTTTATGGCAGTTAACACAGCTTGTGGGATGAACCGGTTTAAAAGCATTAGCTTTTTACAGTGCTATGTACATGCACCTCTGGCTGTACAGGATTATTTGAGCATAGATAAAAATATGGAAGCATACAGCTTTGGAGATAGGGTAGATTTGGAGGAAGGGGGGGAGAGGGCAGGTGGGAGCAAAGAAAAAATAAGAAGAAGCATGTATATGAATGTGCTAAGTTATGAAAGTGAGTAAGATTACAGTAAGACATATAAAGCAATTCACTCCCCTTCAGCCTCTTGATGGACTTGCTTAGCATAGGCCGTCCCTTGGCTCTAGCTGAGGGTGGTTCTGCTTGGGCATGTCAAGTGAGGGGCTGATGTGGACCAGAAAAGGAAGAAAAATGTCCAATAAATAATGAACCTTACTGGTCATCTGAGAAATGCAAATTAAAACAAAAATGAGCTACCATTTTCAACAGATTCCAAAATTTAAAATATTGCTCATACCGAGTGCTGGCTGCAGTGTGAGAATTCACAGTATTGTTAGTGTGATTGTATATTGCCATAATTTATAGAAAAGTAATATGGCATTTTTATGAAAATTAAAAATGCATGTATCTAACACAGCAATTGCACCTTTGAGAAAATATTCAACAGAAATAAAATTATTTGTATGTAAGTATATACATTCAAGAATGTTTATTGTAGCAATTTTCTTAACCTCAAAAACTAGAAACAAATGGAATGTTTATCAATAAGGTAATGATTCAATTTTTAAATTATAGAATTTTAGACTATAGAATACTAACAGAATAGTAAATGGCTAAGTGAAAGAGTGATATATATATATATTGTCTTAGGCATATATGGATACATAGACAAGTAAAAAAAGTTACAGAATATTATGCATACAATATATGCGATATAATATGTAAAGTATAAAGAAAATGAACAATTCACATATGTGTATACAATTATTTAAGTAAAAGAAGAAGTATGGAAGGATTCATTCAAAATTGTTACTGGGGCTAATGAAGTGTTGTTAACACCCATTGGGGGTGGGGCTAGTGGGAACACTTTTACCTTATAAATGTCTATCTTTGGAAATGTTTCTATGAGCATATATTGGTGTTTAATCCAAAATCCCAAAATTTTAAAAAGAAAAGAAGTGGCCATTTAATATCATAGCTAGCTCAGTTCCTGGCACAAATAATATCCATTGAATGAATAAATGAAGAATCGGACTCATCGTCATGTTTGTATGTGTCAGTTTCCTGCTTAGAAAGGAACCTGGAATTTCTATAGTTAAATTTTTTCACCTTTTTTTTTTTTTTTAAATCATAGGGATAATACTTTTTTGCCCTTCCCATGAGAAAGGTTATTCCAGTACACCAAGTTTCTATTTTGGTAATTGAGGTCTATTGTAGAATCTATTGTCAAAATAATTGTGGTGAAAAGCAAACAAACAAACACAAAAGTAAATGGCTCCTTTGGTGCTGGAATCAAACATTTGCAGCACAGGCTTTCCAACTTGATTCAGTTTTCTCATCAAATTGACCAGAAAATTCTCATTTCATGCAATTATAGATCTTCATTGTCTTTCGTTATAGAATGTTTTCCTTAAAGATTAGACAATTTTTGAGAAAGGCTAATTTTCTGGAGAGATTTAAAAAACTGTAACGCCTCATCCTTTTGAAATTTTTAATTTGAACAAAATCCAAAACCAGTTTAAAATTCAACTTCTGGGAGCAGATGTGGCTCAAGTAGTTGGGTGTCCATCTCCCACATGGGAGGCCCTGGGTTCGGTTCCCAGTGCCTCCTAAGGAAGACAAGAAAGACAGGGAGCTGATGTGACAGGCTAGTGTGGTAAGCTGACGCAATGAGGAGACACAATGAGGAGACACAACAAGAGACACAACAAGCAGGGAGCGGATATGCCTCAAGCAATTGGGCAAGGAGGTCCTGGGTTTGGTTCCCAGTGCCTCCTAAAAGAAGACAAGCAGACACAGACAGCACACAACGAACTGACACAGCGAACACAAACAACAGGGAGGTGGGGGTGGGGTGGGATAAATAAATAAATAAATAAATAAATAAATCTTTTAAAATAATTCAACTTCCTACTTTAGAGGACTTCTTCCAAAATCCATCAAAACCTACAATGTCCTATGTTTCTACTTATTGTGTTATCCTTATGGTCTTATTTCCATAGTGCTTAATTTTTGTTGAAAAAACTAACCTTCCCACACACAATATCATCTGTTTGAACCTGAGCAGGCACTAAAAACATTCATTTTCAAGGGAGGAGGGAAGAGGAGCCTCCTCTACTTCACTGCCTCCTCTCTATGCATCCAAAGCTCTTACTAATCTCCCTGGATCCTAATTCTTCATCAATCCCACAGCGAATGGGAGCCGGACCATCTCTGCATATAACCGTGAACCTGAGCCTCAACTCCTGTGGAGGCAGGACAGCGACCAGACGAGGAAGCTTCCCACCAACTTCTGGTTTTCCTATTTGCTACGTGCTTGTCATAGTCTGGGTCAACTGCACAGAGATAGTTCCTCTCTGGGAAGGGAGGATCACTTGCTTCTCCCCGCTGCATGGACAGGCTGGAAGGGCTCTGCAGGCTAGAGACACTGCAGGTGGACTTGGAGTGCTTGATAACAGGAAATATAAAATGCAAGGGTCTCTGTGTAGATAGGGGCCTCAATCTAGGCCTTGTCACCTGGCAGAATGAGGAGACAAGCACCCCCCCCAATGGCTCAGAGCCAAGGGACAGAGGACAGCTGCACAGCCAATAACCACTTTTCTCTGGGGACAGACTTTTTCTCAGCAAGAGTAGGACTCAGGAAACTACTTAAATTCTGTGTAATTACAGAATAGATAAAGCACAGAAATCCAACTGATGCAGTCTCAGTATGTAGATCTGGAGTTTGAACAATCACTGGAAAACTGGAAATGATGGGATGCTGCGATTTAATGCCATGTAATAAGGAAATAACCATCCCAGCCAAGACTGGCCTAAAGGCACAATGCCGGGTGCTGGACAAAGAAAAAAAATTCAGACCAGGAAAAAGATCATTCCTTTAGCCATATTCTAATTATATAAAGATTCCCAAATGAGGAGGGGTTAGAAGTTAATGGAAAAGCCACAGGATATTCAATTTGTAGTTTCATTACATTAGCATATATATTCATGCTCCGGTTACTTTTTCAAAAGCTTTATGTAATTCCCATTGCTTTGGGTGGAATTAGACCTCATCTCCCCTGAGGGGTGGACCAAATGGAGGCTCAGTGCCAAGGGCCCTATAGGTACTGCTCTCCTTTCAGAGAAACCACAGAACCATGCGCCTCGGTGCCACTGACTGCTCACCCCACCTAACCTGGGCCCTCGGCACAGGCCACTCTTCTCTCTGCTCTGCCACTACCTGGTTCCCTCGTCCATTCCTCACCTGGGGGGCCCCCATCAAGGCCCCATCTTCCTACTCGGCCCACTCACTTCTGCAAACAGCCCCGCTTCCTTCACTGAGTCTGTCAGGGGAGGTTTTCGTGAGCTTTCTTTCACACCATTCATAGCCATCTCCATCTGAACGCGTTCTCTCCTCCTTTCTCCAATCCGGGTAAGCCGTGCCCCTCCCCCTTTCCCAGCAGAGACCCAGCACGCAGGGAAAATCCCGAGAAACGCCTCTTTTTACTGCACCTGGGGAAGAGGGAAGTGAGTTCCAGGTTAATTTGGAAGCATTTGAAAATTCTGCTAGGACATTTGTAATGTGGCATTCCA
This sequence comes from Cabassous unicinctus, assembly GCA_029593785.1. NCBI lineage: Eukaryota > Metazoa > Chordata > Mammalia > Cingulata > Chlamyphoridae > Cabassous > Cabassous unicinctus. Next base: position 6,925 of record JAQZBX010086476.1, on the reverse strand, counting down.
AGTACTTGAGCAGGGAAAACGGGGGCACCTCCTGGGCCTGGATGTCTTCAAGGAAGATTAGGAAGCTCCTTCCCCAGAAACGAATGAGGAACCTGGGAACTTGCAAACGATCATCTTCAAATCAGAGCCGGAAGAAAAGGGCGACGAGGTCGACAGCTCTGCGTCAATCTTTAAATGCAGAAAGGATAACTAGTTTGAGCTCTTTTTGCAGAGTACTTGAACTTTGCAACTTCCACAATGTTTAATGTTTTCCCCCAACTTCTCTTAATTTGTTGTGACCAGCATTTAAAACACATAGAATAAAAAGGGAATTACACTTGCTTCACAAAAGCAGGATTTAGTAGAAGTAGAGTTTGTGCCGTGGTTCACAAATCCAGGAGGGAAGCTGGAAGAGATAAAAGTGAAATAATTGTGCAGGACCTGAGTGAGGGGAGGAGAAAAATGCCCAAGATGGAGATGGAGAGATTGGTCAGGGGCTCCAATGGCCTTTCCGGTCCCTGGGACGGAGCTTTGGACTGAGCCGTGCCTGCTTTGAGTGCCCGGCCTGGAGAGCAGGGCGCCTGACGATGTTAAAGGTGTCTACAAAGAAAAGGCTGAGGAAGAGCTGAGAAGTCGTCGTCCCGTGCCTGCAGAGGAGGAGCAGACACGCGGCAGCTCTGCCCCGCGGCTCAGGATGAGTGCAAGTGCCCCACGTGCGCCTGAGCTTCCTGCATTAAGCACCACGCAGCAAGAAAAGGACCTAAGGGAGGATTCCTCTGTTCAGAAGGAGGTGCTCAGCCAGGCGACTATACCAGTTTCTCCCCCAAGTACTGCGAAGCCATCCAGGACAAATCCTGCTTCCGCATGTACTAGGAACACGCACGCAGCTTGGAGGTGCCTGCTCCGCCTGGGCGCCTTGTGTTGCCAAGCAGACCGCTGGCTTCACGCCCAGGAGTATGGGGATATGAGCAAGAGTGGCGGAAGCCAGACCTGTTGCCCTCTTAGCAAATAACTTGAAAACAGAACGTAACACTTGAGTAGAATTTTTTTCCAGTTTGAAATTTAGTTTGTCTTTTTGACCTAACTAATATTTCACTCAACAAGCTAGTAAACTCTGATTCTACTTGATAGTCAAGGAAAGAATGCGGGTTATGCAAACAATTGAAATTTGGTCTTAAACCTGAGTGGATAGGTCAAATTAAGAGATTTAAACTGTCCTATGATTCCCCCCGCCCATAATGAGAAACATATTTTTTTTAACAAATCAATTTTATTGATACATATTAATAAAGCATAAATCCATCCAAAGTGTACAGTCAGTGGTATTTGGTATACTCACATAGTTGTGTATTTATCACTTCAATCATTATTACAGCATTTTCTTTATTCCAATAATAATAATAATAAACAAAAATCAGACAAACAAAAAACTCATCAGCACTCAATCTAAGAGATACATATTTTAATGTATTACTTCATTTATTGTTCTCTGTACTTCAACTTCCCACCCCCGAAAGCAAAATTACCAACCACCTACAGAATTGTATGTTTCTAACTGCTTTGACTGTCTAGTCACATCATATAACAACTGTTCTCAATTAAGATGAAAAGGATGGTTGAAGAAAATTAATGCATAATTTCTCAGTGAATAAAATCGTGGCTCTCATATATTAAATAGGCCAATTTACATGCTGGTATTTAGAAAATGGCTAAAGTCTTGAAAACCATGTTGAATTAATCTGTTTGAAGTCATACCATGTTCAGAGTTCTGTGTAAGGTGGAGTTTTTTCTTTTTATGGATAGTTTGTAAAAGTAACTGTCCCTTCAGTTAGTGAGTTCCATAAGTACAAATTGAAACTAAATTGCAAACCCTGAAAAGCATCATTGTGGCTTAGAATAAACATCTTAGTAATATTAAAATGAATGTAAATAGAGGTTTAAGGTTACATTATTGTGAAACTCATCTTCCGACTCTAAGTTAAGTTACAGAGATTTGTTTTAGGAGGTAACTGTTGGGAGCTTTGAACACACTGCACATTTCTTTTCTGTATAAGCCAGAATTATTATTTCTTTGTAACTTAGCTTGGCAATTGCTTTTGATTTGATGGATTGATAACATGGTGTAATATATTTAGGCAGCTTGAAACTATTAATTTCTACAAGCATTAAAAAATCATCTATTAGGAGAAACATACAATAAAGCTACCTGTGAAAATTGGGGAACTTTAGGGCCTTTAAAGGAAAACATATTAATGATCATTGATTACATCTATGACACAAGTGCTTATTTTACTTACCTTAGGTAATGCTGCAGTTGGTGGAAATGATAAACATTTAAAGTGTTAACACTTTGTGAATGAATGGGATTTAGAGAATAAACATTTAAAATAAGAAAGCAAAACAGGTCCTACCACTTCATGTATTTGTGATCATTTCACATCACCTACTTTTTCTGAGTCTGTTTCCTCACCTGTAAAATGGGAAAAATATCTGGTTCAGTGGCTGTCATAAAGATCAAATGAAAGAATTAGCATTGCCACACTTAGACAGTAAAAATAATGTTTCAGTATAAGTCTGTCCATGCAATGTTTGGGACATACTACTACTAAAAATTATTCACTAAATACTAAAAGTTTTTCTGAAATTCAATTTTAACTGGATGTTCTGTATTTTATCAGGCAGCCCTAGAAATAATGTGTAATGATTGTAGCCATTTGTTGAGTGTCTTTTGCATGCCAGGCACCACTAGGTACTTTAGATACACTGGCCATAATTCTAACAGCTGATAGCAGTTATTACTAACCCTGGGATGTGGAAGTCTTCCAAAATCAAACAGCCAGTAAATGGCAGAGTGGAGAGTCATGCTGCTTCTTTCCTAAATGAAAGCTCTTTGAAACTGCACCAGAGTCCCCAAGTGTCTAATCCAATTGGTCTCTCTTACCCCTGTCCCGAGTACAGCAGAGGGGCTGTAGACAGTGGTGGGAATATGGAGATTAAGAACGCCAGCCATCAAGGGGAGGAAAAGCCTGCTTTTACTTCCCAATTTGCAGCGTGATGGTTTCTTGCCAAGAAACCAGTGCTTCTGGGGGATACCTACCAAGACAAGAGCAGTAGGCATCCTATAACAACACCACAGTGTGTGATGTGACACAGTGTGTGATGTGACATGCTGCAAAGCCCATGCCAGAGCACAGCTTTATTGACTGACTGCTCCCTAAATTAACTTAGCTCTGTGAGCAACCATACTCATACTTTCACCTGCTCAGTGACCTTTCCAATACCCATCAAATCCTAAATAATGGGTATCATTGATTCTTATAAATGACAACCACAGTAAACTGCTGACAGATTTTCTCTGTCCTTCCCTTACCCTACTTTCCCCCAATAACTTCCAATCTTCCCTCCCTCCTTCCCCTGTATATAGAACTCTCCAGGCACTGTTCTAAGCACTTACCAATTATGAACTCGTTCAATTCTCATGACCAACATAAAAGTTGGTTTTATTATTACCCCCAATGGGATTTGGAGTGGTGATCCTGAATTCCTGCTGGGTAGGCAGAGTGGTTCCCGAAAAGATGCCCATGCCCTGATCCCTGGAACCTGTGAATATGTTACATCATACGGCAAAAGGAGCAATGCAGATGTGATTAAGATGCATCGCATTGCAGATGCATTGCAGACGTTAAAGTAGGAGATTATCCTGGATTTTCCAGGTAGACCCAATCTAATCACACGAGCAGAGAACTTTCTCTAACTGGAGGCAGAAGAGATGTGGCAAGAGAAGTCAGAGATCGGGAGTGTGAGGGGCCTTAACTTGTTGGTACAAATTTGAAGATGGAGGGGGCAGCGTGAGGAGTAATGCAGGTGGCCCTGAGTTGCTGAGTGGGGGTCCCAGCTGACAGCTAGTGAGGAAATGGGGTCCGAGGAACAGAATCCTGCCAACAACAGGATTCTCCCCGCCCAGAGCCCTCGCAGGAGAGCCTAGGCTGCCGGCATTTTGATTTCAGCCCTGTGAGACCCAGAGTAGGGGACCCAGCTGAGCTTACCTGAACTTCCGGCTGGCAGAATAGATTTGTGTTGTTTTAAACTGCCAAGCTTCTGGTGATCTGTTTAAGCAGCAATACCAATACAGGCCTTATCGTTTTAAGGTCCGTTTTTATTTTTTTTTACATTTCAATATGGTAGCCGTGTAATCCTCAGTTAAGCAGAGTCTCTAACCAAACACAACCTCTTACTCTGTAATGATTGTGCTGACCAAGTGTATTTTGTATTATACTTTTGAAGAAGCTCAGTGCACAGTTCCTTGAATTATGAATTCCCACCCAATTCTGGGACTAAATCCTTGCTTTATTGATTTACCTGGAAGAGGAGTGGGATTTAAAGGAAACTGTAGAATGGAAGCAGGACAGGTTCTTGAAACGTAGACTTGGGAGAGGCTGTAAAGTAAGGGAGCTAAGACCACAGGCTCCCAGCCTGAGTCTGGGTTTCAGCTTGGCTCTGTTACCTACTAGTTATGTGACCTTAGGCAAGTTACTTAACATCCCTGTGCCTTGGTTTATCTTCGAAATGGGGATGATGATAAAAATGATCCCTATGTTGGTATCAAGATTTGATGAGTTAATATACGTAGGGCCCTTAAACTAAGGCTGGATGATCTAAGTGTTAGGCGTCATCATCAGTCTCCTTTGCAGGAGGTTTCACAGATAAGTGAAGATGGCAGCACCTCAAATGCAGACAAGTTAAAAATGATTTGTAGTCAGAGAAATGGGAATCAAAGACCAATGAGTTACCACTTTAAGCTGATTAGATGGGCACAAATGGGAAAGCTGGATAATGCCATTGTTAGCAAGGCATTGTCCTGTGCAGTCATTCTGGTAACCTGATGCTCCTTAGTCAAGGTAAATATGCTCAGTCCTTGCCTGAGTTTGGGTCCTCCCATAAACAGACCTGAGAGAAGGATTTGCGTGGAAGTGGTTTACTTGAGAGGTAAGCCCAGGACACACTGGTGAGAGAGTGGAGAAGTGGGACAGAGAAAGGAGGGCACTCAGTAAAGGGTGTGTTTTCAAGCCAGTTACCACTGTGGATGAATGGAGCTGAATTGGGGAACTGGGGAAGCCAGCATAGAAAAGAGCTTCAAAGTTTTCCCACCCCAGGGGTGAAAGAGTGGGGGTATTTATATCCAGTTCTCATCAGGCATCGGTTAAGAGCTGCTGAGAAAGCCACAGGCAAAGAGGCAGGTGCTAGTGCGTGGCCACTGAGGACGCCTGTGCGGTAGTGGGAAGACAATGGGGTTATGGGCGCCTCACTGACAGAGTCTGCCATGCACAACGGCCCAGAAATTCCTTTCCTGGGTATAATCCTAAAGGAGTCGCCACAAGCTCCTTACGGAGACATGATGAGGATGTTCTCTGCAGCATTATTTGGGGCGCAGAGAGGTCTAGCCAAGTGGAGTATCTGTTACTCAGAGCGAATGAAGAAGATGTGGAGATGGGCCAGTGGAGTATCATGCAGCAGTTAAAAGTAACACATTAGGGTGTACATAATGACATAATAAATCTTAAAAATAATCTTGGGTGAAAGAAGCAGAATGAACTCTACAAGACATGATAATTTATGTAAATCACACCACACACACAACAACGAACATTTCGTAGCAACCAAAAAGAGATACATAAACACATCAGAATGGCTGCTTATGGGGGAGCAGAGAAAAGGGAATTGGGTATGAGAATAAACAGATAATGCGTAATTAATTAATCAATTTAGTTAATTTTTAAAACAACACAAATAGAGAACTTGGTATATAGATGGATGCTGATAATGTCTATGGACTGAGTTGTATGAATAATTCAACTGTCTGCACCTGATGTTCAAGAGGGAAAAAAAAATACATATATAGGCCCATGCACTTCTGCCCACTCATCTTCTCTAATCCAAGGTGCTGGTTTGTTCAGGTTTTCTGGAATATCTCCTTCTCAGTGGTAAGTCCCCAGTCTAAGGATGGCAACTGCAGAGACGGCAGCGGAGGCTGGAGTGCTGAGGTTATCCGTGACCTCGCTGATGGGAGAGGCGGGCAGTGCACGCAGGGCCTGAGGTTAGTTTGGGGTGGAGGGTAGCTCAGACACCTGCCTGAAGGGGACCAGAGAGCTGGCCAGGCTAAGCCAAAGCAGAGCTCCGCCGAGGAGGGAAGCGGGATGGAGGACCAGGATGAACCGACCAGACAGAGGTCAAGAGCAGGCGCTGTGTTCTTGAAGGCCAAGTTCTGGGGCAACGTCCAGAGGATGACACCTCAGATGCAACCTTGACATGCTTTTATCTGCCACTGCAGATGATGTGAAAGATTTTATTTCCCTAAGGAAGCTCTTAGGAGTATTAAAACTTATGCAAAATACTAAGCACCATTTGCCTATATTAAAGATAGCTCAAATTTTGAATTTAATATCTGTATACAAACAGTGGGCTTGAGTTCCACATGGGGAATAATTTTTTTCCCTACGCAATCTGTTTAAATCTTAAGTTTTCATTGTTAAATTCTTCTTGTACTAGTCAAGAGCAACAACCTTGCCTTCTGTGCTTTCAGCAAGCACAGTGCAAATGTTCAACAAACATATTATGGAGTAATTCGTTTTGCATGGCACACATGAGACATTTGTCAATTTAAATTTAATTTTAAAAAATCATAACAAATTCAAGGTATCATTCCCAGCAACTTTGAGGATATGAAGATTAAAAAGGCATGGTTTATAAATCTTAACTGTCTTAAGGGTATCTTATGCTGTTGCAAGTCAGAATTTTCCAGAAACAACTTACACATGATAAGAGATTTCCAATAATATGACTATGTTTTTTTCAAACACACTTCCAGAAGACATTTAGAAATGGAGCTTTTATTCTGAGACCAGTACCTAGAAAGGACGATTTGACCAAGGAAGGGCTGGGGAAGATT
>JAQZBX010086475.1:0-12991 GCA_029593785.1 Cabassous unicinctus | reverse complement strand
AAAAAAAAAAAAAAAAAAAAAAAAAAAAAAAAAAAAAGCCAATGGCATTTGAGCCTGTGTATTCTCATGGTGGGGTCCAGCAGCCTGAAACACATAGTCTTCCCCAAAAAAGATGTAGATGGGAAAATGCCCCTGATGATCATTGCAAAGTTGTTATCTTAAAAACAAACATAAATAATAAGACAGCTACTGGATCTCAGAAGTGTGAAATAAAAAAGCAAACTCTTCCCAAGTGGAATAATTGTGGAATTAGTGGCTCTGAATTGTGTGGGGTTTGCAGATTTCTGCCTTTTGGGGGAAGGATGGGGAGGTCTGGTTTAGCTTAATTAGCCTTTCCCTCTTGAAATGTGACATAATATCTACCCTGAAATGTTGCTTTCTAAAAATGCAAAAGGAGAGTTCCTCTTCAATCACATTTATATGGAAACCAAGGGCAGGAAGAGAAGTAAGATATGGGCTGTTAGGGAAAAGAAAATGTGGGCTACAGATGAATTCAGCTGTCAAAATCTACTGCTCATTTTCAGCCTGTGGCCTAATCTCTCTCTCTCTCTCTGTTTCCTCATCCTGGAGTCCATGATGCAAGTTCAGGTTTGGATGGGGTGAGGAATCAACCCAAGCTCACAGCCTCCTAGGAACTCTCTATCCCCCTCCACCCACACATTGTTTGGGCAGTTTGAGAAGAGTTATCTTTGAGATGATAGTGCCTCATCAATATAAAATCAGTGAAAATCAGGTCCTTGGGTGGGCTAGAGTTTGTTCACATAATGGAGGTGAGGAGTTGGACAGGGGGAGGAGAAGTCTTATTACTTAAGAGTAAAGACCAAGGAATTGTCCAGCAGAGCAGCCTTAATTACAAGCGATTCTTATCTCTTCTTTAAAAGCTTTATAGATGTGCTCTCTGCCTCCACACAGGTAGTGTCCTTTTCTGTGCTAGAAAGTAATATGTCTGCATTTATTCTGAAATGTCCTTTAATGCCTAATTCATTAGCACAGTCCAGTTAGGGCCCGTTAGCAAGGTTTTTTTTTTTTGGGAAAACCTGGGATACTAGCAGTGAGAAGGCTTTCTGCTTTAGGGAAATATTTTCCCCCTAGGGGCATAAATACATGAACAAGCATATGCAAAACTTTCAGGCTAGGGAGTTGGAACCTCCTAAGTGAATTCAAGGAAAGGTGATTAATAGTCTAGGCTGAAGAGAGAAATGCATCCCATGGGGCTCTTGAACAGAGTAAAGGGCCCTCTTTGCCCAAGTGAGGAGACTCGCTGAGGTGGGGCCTGTGCTGCACAGTTGGGGATGGAACTGCCTTCTTCTCCCTTATTTTATCTCCTGTCTGTTCGCTACCATGTGGTTTTGCTGCCAACTTGTTTTTACATCTGGCCTATGGGGGAACACCCTGAAGAAAAGTCCATCTAGATATCCTCTTTCCTTGCCAGTCGTCAGGTCTGTCTCTTCTGAATTTGGGTCCAATGTCTACCGTTGGTCCCGGGCCTTTTCTCTTTAAATCTGGGAAAGGAATAGAAAAGCGTGTATGGACAGCTGGTGGAAAGGAGCATGAAAGCTCTTCAGCAAAGGTGCCCATGCTCCTTCCTTTGCCCTCCAGAGGGAATCAGGGAAGCCTTTACAGACTGTCTGAACAAAGCAAAATGTTTAAGTTCGCACCATTCCACTGCAGGTTTTGATGATTTCTTTCAGCAACCAGTTTAGTTTAATTATTTATGGAAGGACATTCACAGTGCAAGAGGAAATGTCCTGTAGAACATTTAGCAAGAAATCAGGCTTCGTAATCTGAGACATCCCCAGAGCAAAAGGAAAGTATCTGGATGGATGACTCAGGTATTACCTTTGGGGAGAAGCAGGATGAGACATCTAGAGTTGGTGGGGTTTGAATCACTGTGGTTGACTCACTAGATGAGCCTGGAATCTGCATGAGATACGATATTTGTGTGCTGTCCCAATCCTCCCCAAAATATAATGAGATGGTCACTACTATTATCACCACTATACAGATAAAGAAACTGAGCCACAGAGAAACTGAACACCTTGCTCAAAGTGGAGCGATCTAGATTTGGAAAGAGGCCTTAGCCATGTTCTTAGCCACTCTGTAATACCATCGTGTACAAGTTGGTCCCTTAGCTGTTTGCCATCTCATGTCCCCAGTTTATCTGGTCATCCCCAGCTTCCTAGAACTGGATCTACTCCTTGGCCCAAACTGAAGACCCAGAGATTGTCATGCATCACATCCTGGCCATTTGGTGGGCCTGGAAGATGTCTTTGGCCAATGGACCCATTTCTCAATGTGCCTAGGATGAGGCTTGCTTCTGTCACTTTAACTCTTTGGCCTTAAACAAGGTACTTAATTTCTGCAAATCTCTGTTTTCACATTTGTAAAGTGAGGATAATAGTAGCCTCTACATTATACTGTGTTGTGAGGAGTAAAGAGAAAAGGGAGTATATGGAAGGCACTTGGTAAGCAGTTAAGAATTTTAGAATGCTTCTGAGTTATAGCTGAGACCCTTTGGCCCCTTATAATTAAGGCACAGGAAGGCCAGTTACCCTGGGGTAGAGTTTCCCAAACTTTAGTGTCTACATGGAGGACCTGGGGGGAGATGTTAAGCATGCATTTTCCCAGATCCCACCCCAAGAGATTCAGATCGGACCAAGTGATGCTGATTGGACCAAGTGATGGTCCAGGGACTACCACTGGAGAGGCGGTGGCCTCGGAGTCCAGCGGCCAACAGGCACCAGCGAGCAGGACCGCATTCCCTGGATTGACTAGCCCTGCACAGTGCCTCGGTCTTTTCTTACCCTGAGAGGCAAGTGTTAGAAACTTTCTCAGAAATGTAGTAATGAAGTTATTACTCACTGACCTTCTCAAGCCTTTAGGAGGACTCAGTGCTTCATTGCCCGCCTTCCCTGCCTTGGCTACCTCCCTTACTGCCCTATCCAGCTTCAATTTGCACCAGAGTCCGTGGCATCTTTGAACTTTGGGGCTCCAGTCTGGCTCATTATTCATTTAGCTGAGAAACTGCAGCACCTAATTAATAGGAAATTAGCTGTGAATGTAACATTTGGCCTACAGTCAGGGCCCAAGAAGTTATAAATATGCACCACATGAGTGGCCTGGGCACCTCATTCCCGGCAGCTCCAGACATGGCACTTCCTATGCCATTCTAGGAAGTAAAGTGGCTTCAGAGGTCAAGGGTAGCTGGGAGCCTGGCTCTCTTGTCCTGAGGGCCACCAGGACATCCTGGGGAGCCAAGGGCCCGTCTACGTCAGCTCATTTCTCAAATAACACATATACTTTCCTCAAGTTAAATGTCTCTTCAAAGAGCAGGCCTGAGAGGAAGCTGAAAGGAAATGGGAACGGAGGCTGGAAAGGATTTTGGGGAGACCTATAGGTGTCCCTAGCATGGTGTCATATGCACTATGCCCCCCCAAAGACATGGCAGGCCTGCTGTTGTTCCAGACCCTCTCACTTGGCTTATTCCAGAGGCCTGTGAGTTTCTGCTTCATGCAGGCCCCTGGTAATAGGGCCTTTGTGGGCTTAGGCCATGCCAGGGCCATGCATAGTTTACACATCATGGGTGAAGGCCCACAGGAGGTAAAAGGAAACCAACTTGGGGGCAGAGCTGGGATTTGAGCCAAAATACTTCTGACTCCCAAATTAAACACTCTTTGCAGGACCTCACAGCTGCCTATGTAGTTGAGAAGGAAAATCATCTTGGGAGGAGAAAACTCATTTTAAAATCACCAGTGAGGAAAGGATTGGGAGGTAGGGAAGGAGCAAAAGGGTCAGGGGCAAGGTAAGGGCACCTTGAGAGGCAGGTGTGACCCCAGGCAAGGACAAAGCATTGCCCAGGGATCAGAGCCGAAGCTATTTTCTCTCAATTTGGCTGATTTAAGTCACCTCATTTTTCTTTTACTTAACTTCCCCGGCAGGGAATAGGAATTGTGAACCTGTCTTTTCCCTTGTGAGAGTTGAAAATTTGCTGATAAAAGGACCTGTTCAAATTCTAAGTGTGTTTGTTATGAGCCAAGCCATGGGGATGAGGGGAAGGTGAGGGAGATGCTGGGTTCTTTGGCCAAGCAGGCAGGGACAGGAGGAAAAGCCAGCCTGGCTCCATCAGGGAACAGAAAGTCCGGTGAACGTCAAGCATTTTGCCAGCTTTATTTAAGAGCTGGATTGAAGCTTCTTAATACAGGCTTCTACCTGAGAACAATGTAATGAATCCAGCATTTATGTGTCTCTGGAAGGAGGCTTCTGAAAGAGAAGAAAAATAAAAAATTGTATCTTTGGGTAGGTCCTAGAAAGAGCTGATCGGAAGGAGGACCTCACTGATGATGTCACAGAGCAGAAGTTGGTCAGGGAGGCTGAACGTTGCTTAGACTGAGGGAGGGCAGAGTCTCCCTTGGAGTGAAAGTGTGCCTCGAGCCTTGTTCTGGGAAGACAGTTATAAATCAGAGCCCAGGCCAAGCCCACAGGTGTCAATGATGCCCAGAAAGAAAGACAGTCAATCTTCCTCTTCTCTTCTCACCTCCTCCCCACTATCCCAGGGGCATTTCCTAGTCCTCCATTAAGGAAGAGATGGTTTCTTCCTGGTTTCCTCCTCCCTAAGGGATTCTACCAATTCTTTACCATCACTTTGGCACAAATTGCCTTTGGTGTTAGAAAGAGCTGAGTTCAGATATTATGTCCTCCCTTTTGAGCCTTGGAAATGCATACTTAACACTTTATGACCTCAGCTTTTTGTTTTGTTAAAAATATGAGGTAATACCTATCTTAAGGACTGTTAAGAAGATTAACGTGATAGTACCTAACACACAGTTTGTACTTAAGAATGATTATTTCTATTATCATTATGTAAGTGAAGTTATCAAGGATAATACTTGGGTGCATGGTTATCACTCAATAATCAATTTCTGTTCTCTTGCTCCAGATCATATCAGTTAGGAAAATTTAGGAAAAGATGTTAGATATTTTGTCCCCAATCCTCCAACTCTCACTCTCTCCCTAAGCCAAATTTCATCCCAAACCTAAGCCAATGCCATCCCCAACCCTATCCCCAACCCTATCCCAAACTGTAACTCCAACTCTCTTCCCAACCTTAACCCCAACCCTAACTCCAACCTCCAGCCCAAGCCCATGCCCTCCGTAATAACTACTATTAAGTACCTACAACCTGTTAAGCACTGTGTTATTGCTTCCACCTTCTTTTTTGTAATGGGGATACAAATTCCACATTAGCCAACAAAACTTGCTTATCAGTGTAATGAATGAAAACCATAAAGAAAGGCAATTTGATAATGCATCTCTGGGATACAGACATGTGTGACAGAAGACATTTGCAAATAGAGTCTCACTCAACCAATATGATTAGTATCTGCCTTTGACTGCTCAGACCCGCAGAGAGACCTTCATTTGTTGATTCTGATTCCTGCTCCATTCTCTTGGCTAAGCCATATTTTAATATGGTTTATTATAATATAAACCAGGGAGAGAGGTGTGACCAGGGAGAGAGACATGGGTACAAAGCTCTGCTGTAGAGAATATAGGTTTGTAGACCATTGTGAACTGAAAATATGTTGTTCATTAATGTACATAGGTCAATTAAGTTCCTGCCAGATTCTTGTCTCAGATTTGTAACTGCATGATGAAAAAGTAAGCTTCCTGGTTTCTAAAAAGATTTCTATAGACTCAAAGACTCCAGTCATTTTCAACTTTAAAATTACTGATGCCTGGATCTCATCCTAGACCAACCGAGTCCACCTCTGGGGGTGAGCCATGGGCATTGGTATTTTTGGAAGTACCCCCTCTACCGTCACCACTGCCAAGTGATTCTAATGTGTAGTCAGGGTTAAAAACCTCCAAATCTAGCCCAAGCCCCCCATTTTACAGGTGTAAAAAGAGCAACTCAAAGAGAGTAGATGAGAGATTTTCATAAAATTAGACGAGTGACAAAGGCAGTACCCAAAGTCTCATGGCTCCTAGTCCAATGCTCTTGCTCCCTCTTAACTTGTTTCCTCAGATTTATAGCCAAAGAACAACAGGGCCATCAAGGATCCATCTCAGGGTCCTCATGGTGAACAGCTCAGCCCCTGTGCAGCTCTTCCTGACCCCACCAGCTCCTCTGCACTGGATAGAGCTTGCTCAGAGAAGTAGATGCACTGTGGTGGAAACAATTCTCTACTAACCCATTTGGAATAATAAAGAAATAAATCCTAATCCACCAACCTTGAGCAGACAGCTGAAGGTTGTGCTCACTTGATACTGACCTTGGAAAGATGGATTACACCTTTGGGACATGGATTTTGTTTCATTTTTTCCCCTCCTGGGCGCTGGAGAGTTCATGTTCGTATAGGAGAGTTCTGGGAATTGTAGGTCCAGCACTATTAGTGTCTGCTTCGTCCACCTGCCTTTCCGTTCAGCTCCCTTCTTTTTTAAATTTTAAAAGGTTTTTATGTTTTTAGTGAATTTATACTAAGTGAATTCTTATTATTAAGTAAGACTGAAATTCATGTTAAGTCCTGATTTGATATATTTAGAAAACATGGGAGCCTCTGAAACAGACAGTAGGCAGCTGGCTGCATTTCCTCTGAGTAGTGTTCCTTCTTTATTACCCCATGGGTACGTAGGGGAGTTTGCATTCATTTAGTCATTCATTTAACTAATGATTATAGACTCTCAGGGACAGGGAATTTGATTGGTACTAAGGGGAAATTAAGGTGAATAGGACTCAGCACTTGACCTCAAGAAGCTTAAATCTAACAGGCAGAGAAAATGAGTACTCCCCAACCCCATTCCATAGGAAATATGATTTTTCCCTAATGGTTCTACAACAGGTGTTTAGGGACAAGTGAGATTCCTTCTAGTTGGGGGTGGGTGGGTGGGAGAAGTTCCATCTATAATGTGACATTTTAGCTGGGCCTTGGAATATTGATGGGATTTAGACAGAAATGAGTATAAATCATGAGGGCCAGGAAATAGAATGACCAAGAAAGATACAGGGGAGAGACAGTGTGTGCATGTGTGTGTGTGTGGGGGGGTAGTATTTTTGGTCTTAATATGGAAGGCAGGAGGGAGCACATGAAAAAATTTTAAGTGTAGACCTCATGAACTCTATAGAGTTGACATGAGCTTTGGTGACTGGTCCACTTCCTCAATTTTACAGATTAGGGAATAATATCAGCAATATTTGAACTTATCGCTCATTGCATGTTTTCGATAGGTGACTATTGAGCGGCATGCTTTATACGGATTTTTACATTGTTTTGTTACAACCTCCTTTGGAGATAAGTGTTATTATTGTCCTCACCTTACAGATGAAGAAACTAAGGTGCAAAGGTCAGTGAGCCAGTAAGGAGCAGAGCTGGGATGTGAACTCAAGTCTATACTTTACACTGCCACGATGTTAGCCTGGGTATTGAGAAAGCTGGTGGAGCCTTAATGGGTGAGGGAGAGATGATGCATTAATTTTGGACATGTGGAATTAAGCTGCGGTGCCCCTGAGCCTTCCAGGAGGAGAGAAGTTGTTTGAGCTTGGGGAAGTAGTACTGGGAAAGAAAAAGAGTTTGTTTCTGAAAGTTGCATCCTAACAATGGCATATTCAGAACACCGGTCACGTTGACTTGCCCTGTGGAATTTCCAGATGGGAATTCTAGCAGCTTACCATCAAGGCTGCTCCTTGGTGTGTATACAGTTTGCCAGACCCATCTTCCAAAGCTGCGCTCAGGATTTGTTTTGACATGTCTCCTCCCCTCTCTCCTCCGGGTATGCCTGCAGTGCTGTGTCCATTTATCTGGGGGGGCTGTGCAACTCGCTGTCCCATTACAGGCTGCCAAGATTTGCCTCTGAGAGGCATCAAGCTGTTCGGCACTGGCTTGGACAAACTCTCCTGACCCTGTGACACCAACAGTGAAAAAGCCTTAAGACTCTGTGCCTGTGCCCAGGGAAAGAAAGAAAGAGTTTGTTTCAGTCAGGTGGGAAGACCAGAGGGAAGCAGGGAGCTCTGGTTGTCCAGGAAAGCTCTTATAACTCAGGTTAGAAAGGGAAGTGTGGTGAAAATGCCTTGATTGGTTTTAAGCTATATTTTCTGCTAACCCTTTCTGTCCTTGTCCTCCCCCTGCTCCTGATATCTCCAACTATAAGTCCCTTGCCATTTCCTGGCTTAGACTAACAGGACCATGTATTCAAGATAATTGTTAGACACCAGGAAGATCTGACTAACGGGGAAACTGAGACAATAAGAAATAGAGAAGACTCAGTCAGGTGCTTACAATTTAGGTCTAAGAACCTAGAATTTACGTTGTCCTGTAAGAAAATCTTCAGGGAAGGGATCTGAGGGTTGGAGTCTCTTTTAGTTTTCTATTGCTACACAACAAATTACCAAAAAATTAGTGGCTTGAAACCACACCCATTATTAGCTCAGTGTTTTGTAGGTCAGGAATCCAGGTGGGCTCTGATGGGTTCTCTGTTTAGGGCCTGTCAAGGCTGAAATCAGGGTGTTGGCTGGATGGGCTCTTATCTGCAGGTTCTGGGAAGAATCCACTTTCGAGCTTGTTGAGCTCATTGGCAGAGTTCAGGTCCTTTTGAAGAAATGAAGTCCCCATTTCTTTGCTGGCTGTCAGCCTGGGGCTGCTCTCATCTACTAAAGGTCACCTGCCACATTGACTGCTTCCATTGTCAAGACCAGCAACAGTGCATCAAATCTTTCCTGTGCTTCAGTCTCTGATTTCCAATTCTGCTACCAGCAATGGGAAACTCTTTGCTTTTAAAGGGTTCGTGTGATTAGATTGGGCCCATCTGGGCACAACATATTCACAAGAGTGATAGTCATCATATTCATCACATTCATCATATTCACAGGTTCTACTCACATTCAAAGTGAGGGAGGGTTATACAAGGGTTGAGGATTATTGGGGGTCATTCTTAGAATTTTTGTCTATCATAGAGTCCCTTACCAGGAGAGCTACTCAGTGCTTGGGATATAAGGAGAGCCATGATGAATAAAAAGGAGATCACTGGTGACCTGGGTGAGAGCAGCTAAAACGGAGTAGAGGAGGTAAAAGCCATAATGCAAAGGGACGTGAAGAAAATGAAGAGATTGCACTGTCCAAGAAACAATGGTGAAGAAGAGAAGGACTAGTGGTGATAAGAGAGGGAAACAGGGTTGAATAATAGTTTTATTAAAATGCAAGAGACCTGAGCTTGCTTGTTTGTTGTCTGGAAATAACCAATAGAGAGGGACTTGGAAGCAAGTAAAGCCTCACTCTGCTTCTGGTTGTCTACATGCTTCCTTCTGTGGGAGCTTGACATAATGCCACGTGCAGGGTTTAGTAGAACACCACACAGTGGCCTTTGCAAATAAATGTGTGTGCAATCAGGCTGAGTTATAGTTACTTTGGAGACCCATGCTTACTTGTGGCCCTGTAAATCTCAGTCTTAATATCACAAGAATGCATTTCTATTTAGTCTCTACTTTCTTAATTCTTTAAAAAAACTTTTGAAATTCTCTTGGAAGGAAAGATTTGTTGGACCTTAGTAATAGTAATAGCCACCATTGACTGTGGGTTGACTGTATGATAGGCCCTGCTCTAAATGTGTACATATATTATCCCGTTTCCCGCTTTCCCAAGGCAAGATCATTACCTCTATTCCAAAGGTGGGGAAACTGAGGCTCAGAAGAGCTTCAGGGCTCTGGCTGAGACTAAAGAAGTAATAAGTAGTGATGCTCTCTGTCTACTACACCACCCTGCCTTAGTCTCTATACTCAAATGAAGTCCCCTCCCTTTTATAATTTGGCAAGTCTCTTCTCTTTGAAAAAGTTAACTATTTCCCTAGGATGCAGTTAAAGCAAGTAAATGTTCTGAGAAAACAAAACCATTTTACTTTCTGCTCCCCTTCTAGTCCCAACCTCCTGGGCTTTCCAGCTCAACTATTTGAGAAATGACTCAATGATAAAATTTTCATTTCCACCCAGAGTAATTCATTGCTGGGCAAAGAACAATATGGAGACATTTCAGCCAGAGTGACTTTTTCCAAAGGTCACACACACTGGTGCCCATGGGTTTATGATGGACAGAGTGCCCAAGGCACCATGTCACATTTGCTTCTCTTTCTGGATGCATTTCATCATGAAAGGGCTTGAAAACCCCCTTCTGCTGACGTACAGAGGTCCATTCCCCAATATAAAGAATATTGTGGAACTGAGAAGGAGTTGTTTCAAAGGAACATGCCAGGAGTGAGAACCCAGAGTTGTTAGGATTCTGGGTCATGGAGGGGAGAAAGAGCAGACATGGCCACCAGACTTTGCAGGCTTGAAAAGCAATGAATTCTGCCAGGGATGAGAATGGGTTGGAAAAAAATCTATGGAAGGAAGATCATGAATTAACTTGGCTTTGGAGATATGTAGGAGTTTGTTAGGAGGGTGGGAGGTAGAAGGTGGTTGAGAAGGGCATCTCAGGTATAGTCAAGATACAAAGATTTGAATGTCACTGCTTGTTGTGCCAAGTGGCTCAAGTATGAATGATAATATTAATAATGAAAACACTACTACCATAGTAATAAACACAAGCACTTATATGTTACCTAATGTATTCTCGGGCCCATTATAAGTGCATTAAATATATTAACTCATATATTCTTCAAAACAACCATTCTATGATTATCCTTGTTTTATAGATGGGGTAACTGAGGCAAGAGGGGGGGAGGCAATTATCATGCCAAAGATCCTTGGACTAGCAGAGTCACAATTTTATTCTAGATAACATCTAGACCTCTATAGCAGTGCTATCCAATGGATCTTTCTGCAATGAGGGACATATTCTATATCTGTTCTTCCAATATGGTAGCCACTGACCACATGTGGCTCTTGAACACCTGAAATGTGGCTCCTGTGACTGAGAAACTGAATTTTTTATTTTATTTAATTTTGTTATTATACTTACACATAAATAGGCACACATAGCTAGTGGCTGCTGTATTGAACAGCACAACTGGCTAGAGTCTGTTTAACCATCATACTCTGCTGCCTTTCAAACTGGGGAATGTGGACTTGTTTCTCTAATGATAGTACTGCTACTATGACTAACCACCACAAGAATGGTGGATGCCATTTTAAAAGCTCTTAGTTTGTGCAGGGCAACGTGCTATGAGCTTTCTGTGGGTTATTTCTTGTAATCTCCATGACAACTTTGTGGGTGATGGCTAGGATTGGGGACTCTGGATTCAAATTTCCCAGGTTCAAAACCCAGCTCTGCCCCTTGTTAGCTCTGTGATCTTAGGCAAGTTACTTATTCTCTCTCTACCTCAGTCTCCTCATTCTGAAAATGGAGTGAATAATAGTATTTACTTGATATGGTTGTTATGATGATGATACCAAGCGTTTATGCCTTTAAAGTGCTTCTGTGCAGTGCTACAGTGCCAGCCATGTGGCAAGCATTCAGGAAGCGGAAGGAGTTCAGTGAGGGCTATCATGCTGAAAGCCACAGCTAACTGTGGAAGGGGAGCCTGATTTCAAAAGACCAGGGTCCTAGCAACTCTACTGCAGGTTCTGTCCAGAATTTCTAAATGTGTGATTTGTGGAGAGCTGGTATCAACCCCTCATTTTATTTTTTATTTTTGAGGTACTGGGGGCTGAGGATTGAACATGGGACCTCATATGTGGGAAGCCAGTGCTCAACCACTGAGCCACATTGGCTTCCCTGAGTTGGTTCTTTCGTCTGTTTTGCTAGTTGTTTTTTTTTTTTTTTTCAGGAACTGAGACCGGGACCTCCGGTGTGGGAGGCGAGCATTCAACTGCTTGAGCCACATCTGTCCCACCCCCCCACCCCCATTTTTACAGGGTGCTTGTTAAAAGTAGTGTGTCCTAGTCTCACTAAAAACCATTGAATTGCACTGTTTCCAGGTGAGACCCAGGAACCTGCATTTTAATACATTCCTTGGGTAATTTTTAGGGATGAACTTGATAAAAGAGAGATCTGACTCTGGGACAGATGTGATCAGTTGGATATTTGGTGGGGATTTTTTTTGCCATCAGTAGAGTGACAGGAGAAGAAGCCAGAGGAGTGAATGAAAGGAGAGAAGGTGTAAAGGTGTAGACAAGGAATATAGATTACTCTCTTCAGAAGAGAAGGGGGGAGGCAGGGTGCTGTCTTGAGGGGGAGACAGGGTTGACAGAGGGCTTGTTTGTGATGAGTGAGGCTTGAACATGTTTGCAAGGGAGAGGGGATGTGGAAGCAGTGTAATGAGAGAATTTGAAGACAATAAAAAGAAGAAAGTGTTTTCAGATGCAAGCCTCAGAGGAAAGGAGAAGGGGTTGCATCTTGGGAAAAATGGGGTGGGGGGGGCTCTTTCTCTAGGATGGAAGGAAAAGAAGATAGAGAAAAGTTTAGAAGTAAGGGCGAGGACTTAGAACTGAAATTCTTTAGAAGTGTAAATCTTGGCTGCCTAACACGAGGGCACATGGGTGAGGAACAACGCTAAACTTGGTAAAATATTCAATACATTGTGTGCTTACTCCTCTGTGCTAGGCATTGTTCTGGGGCCCTGCAGGAATGGTCTTCTTTAAATCCTAAGAGGTAAGTGTTACAGTCTGCAATATTGATGCATAGAGAGGTCAATCGGCCGAGGTCACACAGCCAGTAAGTGGTTGAGCTAGGATTTGACCTCAGAAAGTTTGAGTTCAGAGCCTGTTCTTAACTGCTGTACAGTGTGGTTAAAAATAAATAAAAACCAGCAAGGATGATGATCTGCATTTTCATAACACCTATTTTTTAAACCCTTCTTTCCATTTTACAGGTAAAGTAACCAAGGCAGAACTTGCCCTGAGTCACATATCTAGGTAGGATTGGAGCTAGAACTAGAACTGGGGTCTCTTGATCTCCAGTTCTGTCTCTTTCCAGGGAGTAAACACCCACAAATAGTTCCTGAGTAAACTGTGTTGCATTTCTGAGCAAACTCATTTCCTCTCTTGCTCCTTGCATTCCCATCCCCC
>JAQZBX010086474.1:0-12992 GCA_029593785.1 Cabassous unicinctus | reverse complement strand
CTGTTCTTTGCCTTGCCTTTTATATTCAATTCCCCACCCACCAGGGGGTGGGGCTTAATGCCCTACTGACTGACATGGCCCAGTCAACGCCCTAATCATAATTCAATCATGCCCAGATTAACAGATTAGATTACAGGCATGATCCAATTATATTTTTGGAATTCATAATTACATCAAATTCCCCAACGGTTACACTGGGTTAAAGGATGATTAAATATAAATATGTTTTAGGAGTTACCTTGAATTGTTGCTCTAGAGAGATTTAAAAGCTTCTCTCTCCCAGATGCATTTGCTTACATTCTAAGAGTAACACAAACCTCAGGACTTTCCCCTCCTTTCTTCAGAGATTTGTGACATTCCAGAGCCAAAGTCCTTCTCTTTTTGGAGGGAAAAGGGGAAGACATGCCAGCCTCTCTCTATAAACTCCAAGCCTCATAATTTTGGGGTTCCTTCCAGCCCAGAACACCTCTCCAGAAAGGCAGAAGAGAAAGAAAAACAGTCTTATTATCAGATAAGTATTAAACTAGAATGTGATGCATCACAATTGATCCTCAAAGAGATTGCAAAGACCTTAAAAGAGCTCACCCTTTTTTGCGTGGCTAAGTGAATACAACCCATTATATACACCTTCTCAGGATATTTCAGAGATAGGTTTACAATTTGGAGCCAGGAACCCCCTGGAAGTTATGCTAATTTCTTCTCAAGAAACAGGGAGATAAAGGCAATATCCTCCTTGATTACAGTTCAAAAGGCCAGAGAGAATGTACAATTATAGGTTTTCTAAAGTAAAAAGTAAACACTAAGAGATGGGAGGGTGGAGGAAATCTCTTATGTTCACCAGGGAGAATTTGCCTTTTGTTTTGTTTTTTTGTTTTTGCCCTTATATGGTACAACTCCAGCACACACAGCCCATCTAGCACTCAGAGCGGGATTGGCTACCCAATGCATACAAAGGCCAATCTATGACACCGGGCTTTCAAAGAGCTTTATTACAGAGAGGCTGTGTAAGGCAACAGGAGGCAAAAGCCAAGCCTCAGATCTGTTTTTCCAAACTGAAGAGACTCTGAGGGTCTTATAGTGTTCTGGTAAAGGTGTGAGTGTGGCAATGAGTACAGTGGTCTGAGTTGGCCAAATCCTGTGTGGAATTTTGGTTGAGCATGCACAGATGGGTTGCATGCTTAGTCATAGGACACATGTATGAAAATGGCAGTCTTGACATGATGATGGGTGTGATGTTTCTTCGTATTATAATGAGGTATAGGTTACTATAGGTTAAGGTTCTGTATTACTGTGCATGTCTAGAGGGCCAGTTCTGACTGAAATTGGTTTTATCTAGAAGAAGAAAAACAAACACTGGGGTGGGATGGCTTAGGTTTTCTCGTAAATAAACATGAGGGCTTGTTAGCAGGGTCATAAAACAACTAAGTTAAAAAATAGGATAAGTGGTAGGCACAAGGCCACAAGATTATCCTTTTTCAATTACAAAGGAGGACATCTGGGTTATAGATCAGTATTCTTCTGTACATGAGAAGGTTAGTAGGTACAAGCAGTTAGTTCTCCGTTACAGTTTCTATTAGTATATATCCATATCTAGATAAAAAAGCTGTGGTAGGCTAACTTGTTAACTTGCAAATACTGTTAACATCTCAGTCCCTTAGAGTTTCAGACTTAACATTATTTTGCATTCATATGAGTTATCTACAATTGACAGATTTATAAAAAAGCTGAAAGGCAATGAAAAGCTCAAAGGCCCCATAGAATCACATTCAGATAACCCAGAGGGTGTGCTCTGGCCTAAGAAATGCATAGTTTTCACTCACTCATCTGTTTATTTGTTCATTCTCTCATTTCTTCAAGAAATATCTTTTTCTACATGTTGTGCCAAGCCCTGTGCTCTATGCTTGAGCTATTGTGGTTAGCAAATCAGACACTATCACTCTTCTCCTGGGGCTGACAGACAAGAGGGGAAGACTGTTAATATATCACAAAAAAATCTTATTAAAAGTTGTGATCAAGTCTATGTTCTTTTCCAGCTGTTGTTTCTAAATAGGTGTTTGTAGAAACCTCAGGTAACACATTCAGGCCTGAAAGAACGGTAAAGACTCTCAGTTAAGGGTGTTGAGGCATTCTCTTCATAATAAAGCACATGAGCTTTGGAACATGGTGGCTGGAGCACTTATAGCCATTGCTCAGAATGCTTTGTGATGATTTCATTGTCTCTGCTTTGCCCTGGGATCTAATTGTCTGAGAAGCGTGGCATCTGTGTAACTTCATACTTTGTGGCACTTTTTATTAAAAAATAGAATTGCTTACAGAAAATATAATATTGAAATTTTAGAATTTCTAAAGGAAATATTTCTATGCACTGCCCTTTAATGATTGCCATGGACTGTGACATTAAATCTCCTACAGCACCTTCAGCAGTTGAGTTGTGAGCCAGTGGATGCTAAACTACAGGGGAGTCCCTCTCTGACCCAAAAGGCAAAGAGACAAAGGCTTCCAGCAGGTTTTCTGTCTTGCTCTTTGGGCCACTTCTCAGCCAGATTTAAGCTTCTTCATGTATGCCACTGATTTGCCACAAGGAAAGGTGAACAGTTTTGCTGAACAATGAAAGTGGAGCCTAAGGGAAGCCAGGCTAACAGATTTGCCTGGCTAATCACTGCTAATTGCTAAGAGCCAAGATTGAGCTGGCTAAAATTGTTGAATTTCAGATCTATGCTATTGCCTAGTTCTGTCCCTTCATTTTCCAGATTTGGAAATGGCTCAGATTTTGCCTGACTTTCCTATGGGCACAGATCTGCAATCCAGATCTTCTGATGGCTGCTACGCTGTGCAGCTACCTGGCTTTCCATAATTAATATCATAGCCTTATATATCATGTTGTCTTTAAGGAAAACATTTCACTGATAAAACTCTGTGGTGAGCTAACATGCAAGAGGGAAAAGAGTAACAGCAATTGTTTCACATTGAAAGAACTATCCACACATGGATGGAGGATAAGGCTGTCAAGTTTGTCTCTGTTCCATTTAGAGGTCTCTTGATTCAAAACTCTACACAACTGAGAGAGGGTTGGGAAGGAAATTTCTCAAAGTATACCTGCTTATATTGTTTTGGTTGTTGCTCTATGTGAATGTATTAGCTAATAAGAAAAAGCACTCCTAACTGTTTTCCTCCAAATTAAAATATTCTTCTGTAATACAGAAGAGTTATGGGACTTAACAGCATATATGTGGCATACTTCTGACAACTTCCATCTGTTTCTTACCTATTAAACCATGGGTCTATTGATTAATCTGTTCTCCTATCTAGATCACACACTGTTAACGTAGTATGAAGTCTATTGCTAGGGAAATTGAAGGATAGCTATAATGCGATTTTCTTTCTTTTTTTTTTTTAGTAAAACTTTATTAAAGTTTATTTTTCATACGTAAGTATGCATAAACAATAACTGTATAGTAAAAGTTGTGAACTTATAAAATAAACATGCATATCATCATACAGTTCTCCCATACCCCACAACCAACCCCTTGCATTGTCGTGAAACTTTTGTTACAAACTATGAAATCGCATCATCAAAATATTACTACTAACAGAAGAAACAGAGCGCTTGAATAATATGATAAATAGACTAAACTTAATAGACATATACAAAACATTGTACCCCAAAACAGCAGGATATACATTCTTTTCAAGTGCTCATGGATCTTTCTCCAAGACAGAAATTATGTTGCGTCACAAAACAAATCTCAATAAATTCAATGAGATCAAAATTATACAAAGCACTTTCTCTGATCATAATGGAATAAAGATGGAAATCAACAAGAGGTGGAAAAATTCACAAATATATGGAGATTAAACAACACACTCTTAAATAATCAGTGAGTCAGTAAGTCGAAGAAATTTCAAGAGAAATCAATAAATATCTCAAGACAAATGAAAACAAGAACATAACTTATCAAAACTTATGGGATACAGCAAAGGCAGTGCTGAGAGGGAAATTTATAGCCCTCAATACTTACATTAAAAAAGAAGAAAGCTAAAATCAATTACTTAACTACACAGCTGGAGGAACTAGAAAAAGAACAGCAAACTAATCCCAAAGCAAGTAGAAGGAATGAAATAACAAACATCAGAGCAGAAATAAATGAAATTGAGAACAAAAATAGTAGAACTAACAAAACCAAAAGTTGGTTCTTTGAGAAGATTAACACAACTGAAAAATACTTAGCTAGACTGACAAAAAAAGAGAGAAGATGCAAATAAGTGAAATAAAAATTGAAAACAGGGATATTACAACTGACCCCACAGAAATAAAAGAGATCATAAGAGGATACTATGAATAACTGTGTGCCAAAAAACTAGACACTGTAGACAAAATGGAACAATTCCTAGGAATGTACAAACAACCTACACTGACCGTAGAAGAAATAGAAGACCTCAACAAAACAATCACAAGTAAAGAGTTTGAAAGAGTCATTAAACACCTCCCCAAAATGAAAAGCCCAGGACCAGAAGGTTTCATAGGTGAGTTCTACCAAGCATTCAAAGAAGATTTAATACCAATCTTACATCTTACTCAAGCTCTTTCAAAAATTGGAAAAATGGAACACTACCAAACTCATTCTATGAAGCCAATGTCACCCTAATACCAAGTCCAGATAAAGATATTGTGAAAAAAGAAAATTACAGACCTATTTCCCTAATGACTACAAATGCAAAAGTACTCAACAAAATACTTGCTAATCAAATCCAACAACACATTAAAAGAATTATTCATCATGCTCAAATGGGTTTATACCAGGCATGCAAGAGTGGTTCAACACAAGAAAATCAGCATAATACACCACATTAATAAATCAAAGAAGAAAAACCACACGATCCTATCAACTGATTCAGAAAAGGCATTTGACAAAATAAAACATCATTTCTTGATAAAATTACTACAAAAGATATGAATTGAAGGAAACTTTCTCAACATGATAAAGGCCATGTGTGGAAATCCCACAGCTGACATTGTACTCAATGTTGAAAGACTGAAAGCTTTCCTGTTGAGATCAGGAACAAGACAAGGATGCCCACCATCACCACTGTTGTTCAATATAGTTCTAGAGGCTCTAGCTAGAGGAATCAGGCAAGAAAAAGAAATAAAAGGCATCCGAATTAGAAAGGAAGAAGTGAAATTTTTGCTATTCACAGATGATATGATCCGATAACTAGAAAGTCCTGAAAAATCTACAACCAAGCTTTTAGAGCTAATAAACAATTTAAATAGAGTGTTAGGATACAAGATCAATACGCAAAAATCAATGGTGTTTCTATACACTAGTAATGAACAATCTGAGAAGGAAGTCAGGAAAAAAATTCTATTTACAATAGTGACTAAAAGAACCAAATATTTAAGGATGAACTTAACCAAGGATGTAAAGCATTGTATTCAGAAAACTATAATGCATTGCTAAAGGAAATTAAAAAAAAAACCTAAATAATTGGAAGAACATTCCATGTTCATGGACTGGAAAACTAAATATTATTAAGATGTCAATTCTACCCAAATTGATATACAGATTCAATGCAATCCCATAACAATTCCACCAGCATTTTTTAAACAAATGAAAAACACAATTATCAAATTTATTTGGAAGGGTAAGAGGTTCCGAATAGCCAGAAACATCTTAAAAAAGGAAAAGTGAAGTTGGAAAACTCTCACTTCCAGACTTTAAATCATATTACCTAGCTACAGTGGTAAAAACAACATGGTACTGGCCTAAAGATAAACACATAGACCAATGGACTCAAATTGATGGCTCAGAAACAGACCCTCAAATCTATGGTCAAGTGAATATTTTTTAATGTTTTTTTTTTCTTTATTAAAGAAGTTGTGGGTTTTCAGAAAAATCATGCATAAAATAAAATATTCTCATATACCACCTCACCATGAACACCTTGTTTTGCTGTGGATCATTTGTTGCAATAGATAGTTACACATTTTAATAATAATTAAAGTCCATGGTTTAACTTAGGGTTCACTGTTACAGTCAAGTAATTTTTGAGAAGCCTGTCAAACCCACCCAGCTGGAGCAGAGCAGTATATTCAACAAATGGTGCTGGGAGAACTGTATATTCATATCCAAAAGAAAGAAGGAGGACCCCTATCTCATACCTTACATAAAAATTAAATGGATCAAAGACCTAAATATAAAAGCAAGAACCATAAATCTCCTAGAAGATAATGTAGGTAAACATCTTCAAGACCTGGTGGTAGGTGGTTCATTCTTAAACCTTACACCAAATGCATGAGCAACAAAAGAAAACATGGATAAATGGGACCTCCTCAGCCTTAAACACTTTTATGATACAAAGGACTTTGTCATGTAGGTGAAAAGGCAGCCCACTCAATTGGAGAAAATATTTGGAAACCACATATCTGATAAGGGTTTGATTCCCATTCTATATAAAGAGTTCATCCAACTCAACAATAAAAGAGCAAGCAATCCAATTTAAAAATGGGCAGAAGATTTAAATAGACATTTCTCGAAAGAGAAAATACAAATGACCAAAAAGCACATGAAAAAATGTTCCATTTTCATTAGCTGTTTGGGAAATGCAAATCAAAACAACAATGAGATATCATCTCACAATTCACAGAATGGCCATTATTTAAAAAGAAAAGCAGACAACAATGAGTGCTGGAGAGGATGTGGAGAAGTAGGAACATTCCTTCACTGTTGGTGGGATTCTAAAATGGTGCAGCTTCTGTGGAAGACAGTTTGTTGGGTTCCTCAGGAAGCTAAATATAGAACTGCCATATGATCCAGCAATTCCTGTACTAGGAATATATCCAGAAGAACTGAAAACTGTAACATGAACAGAAATTTGCCCACCAATGTTCATAATGGCGTTATTCACAATTGCCAAAAGATGGAAACAATCCAAGTGTCCATCAACCATTGAATGGATCAACAAAATGTGGTATATACATATGATGGAATACTATGCTGCAGTAAGAAGAAATGAATTTGGGACACATATGATAATATGGATGAATCTTGAAGACATTATGCTAAGTGAAATAAGCCAGACACAAAAGGACAAATATTGCTTGTTCTCACTAAAATGAACTAAATACGAAGAATAAACTAGAGTTTAGGTTATTAGGAGATAAGAGGAGGGCTGCGAAGGACTACTGATACTTAATATATGTAGAAGTTTTAATTAACTTGACTGTAAAAGTGTGGAAATGGATAGAGTTGATGGTACATTATAGTGAGTAGCAGCTGGTTTATAAATTGGTTTGCAAGTGAAAAAGGCAATCCAGGGATATAAATGACAATTGAAAGAAAGCTAGAGAATAATCTAGGGACTGAATAATACAGTGAACCCAGAAGTATATGAGAATTGTGCTTAATAACACAAATGCAAAAATGTCCTTCCATGAACTAGAATGGGTATATGTCACTATTGCAGGGTGGTGGGAATGTGGAGAAGCATGAGAAAAATACAATTAATGCAACCTATGGACTATAGTTAACAACAATACTGTAAGATTCTTGCATCAATGCCAATGATGTACTGTGTTAATAATAGGGGGGGTATGGAAAAAATATGCCAAACGTATGCTATGGACCATGGTTAGTTGTAATAGTCTAATGATATTATCTCATAATCTGTAACAAACATTCCACAATGGTGTGGTGTGTTGGTGAAGGGGTTTTGTATGGGAATTCTACACACAAGCATGATTGTTTTGTAAGTTCACAACTTCTGTAATAAAAATATATTAAGCCTGTATAGATAACAACAAAAAAATATTACTAACTATATCCCATATCTTACATTTGGTGTATTTTTCCCCCAACTCACCCAATTATTAACACCCTGTATTAGTGTTATACATTTGTTATTATAGTTCATGAGAGAACGTTCTCATATTTTGCCCTGTTAACAACAGTAATGGATTTTCTTCTGTTACAAACACTGTGGACTTTTTATTTCATCAAAGTAATTTTGATAATCAGTGTGATGGGAGTATTTACAGACATTCAGGTACTTAGTGCTAGCTATAATTGATGCTCAAAGGCATTTATTTTTTGTGCTGGTTGATTTGCTGGTACTGTATAAGATATGTTCATCTTAAAAGACTTGTTGCTTAACAATGTACGTTATTTGATACTGAAAAGAGAAATTGATGCACACTCATAATTAAATGTTGATTAAAGCAAGAATTATGCAGGCCATGAAAGTTTGTCTTTCTTCTTGTTAGTAACGTGAATAATTTTTAAAAGTAGAAAAGTCATTGCTTACATTATGTAATTTTAAATATTTCACTAATTCTAAGATGACCATTATTTTTTACATTGTAACATCTCTGAATTCAGGATGTGTTAATGAACAATATCTGGCAATTATAATTGGTAGCATTTTTTTTTTCTGTCTTTAAGGTACATAAAAATGTGATGCATCTTTAAAAGGATATAGTATCAGATTTGATGAAGTGAAATATATCGGAAATTTAATAATCAGTTTCTCTAATATTTTTTATCATAATTATTGTCTCGCTAAATTATATGGAAAAGCAAAATAAAACCACTGCAAATGCATGGTAATAATTCAAATTTCAGGGAAAATAACTACTTTATATAACTTAAACATTTTAAGAATCCCATTTGTGTTGATTCTAACTCTCAGAGAGGTTTGATGACTAGGAAAATTTGACTCAGATAAAAGGTGATTTTGATTTTCTTTATTTATTTTAACTTTTGCAGACTAGTGATGGTCTCCTCTCTTTCTTCCCCCATTTCTGCATACAAGAAACTGCATGGACCATCATACAACACAATGGCTCTGACTTAACAAGAGTCAAAAGCGCCAGTCCAGGGAACCCATTTGCTGGGTTTTTCGAGTATGTAGCCAGCTTGGAGCAACTCCAGGCCACCATTAATCAGGCGGAACACTGTGAACAGGAGCTGACCTACTACTGCAAGAAGTCAGGGCTTGTCAATGAGGAGGGTAAGTAAACCGAGGCTCCCGTCCTACCACACAGCGCTTGTTGCAGAGTGCACATGACTCAACCAGCTCTCATAATTACCATTCTGCCAAGGTGGTGGCACACAGCCACCGAGGCTATGGGATCCCTGTATACTCAGCAAACATGTCACACTCTGGAAGTCACAGATGCTTTTGCCTGAAAAAAAAAGAATAAGGTCAATTTACATTGAACTTTGCTCAAAGCCCTGATTGCTTTCAGAGTATCTTCCTGGCCTTAATCTGATAACTGTACAGTAAAGGGCTTCTCTCTGATATTGGATGAATGCACAATGTTTATCCCTTGGAAAGGGCAAGTGACACATGAGCTTTGTTTTATCATGGAAAAGAGCTAATAAAAATATGACTTGGTTTTCTGAAAGTGACTGTTCTGTGTGATGCTTTTTCATGGGTTGTTGACAGTTAGCCTCTGGGGATAATTGAAAATTAGAATAGGCTGCTAGAAATGCAGTTCACCCAGTAGCTCTAGTAGGAATCAGAAAACCATCTGAACGCTTTCTTTTATTTTATTAGTGGCAACTTGTTTGCGCCTAGATTCTGGTTTTGGATTTGTGTTTCCTCTCTTTAGAAGACCTCATTATGTCAGAATCTCTTGTCCCACTGCCCCTGCCTGAATTATCTAATTCTACTACATTACTGCAAGAGATTTCCAACTGACCTCCCAGCTTGCCGTCTCCTCCTATTTTCTACTCAGCTAATATGTAATTGAACGTTTTACTCTTTATGAGGAACATCATTAGCCTTTAGGGAACACTGCTTCTGTCATGACACTCTTCTACTTAAGAAGCTTCAGTGCCTTTCTGTTGCCTATTGTCAAATACAGAGAGCTCTGTTTGGATGTCAGAACCGCATGATCTGGCCCTGCCCTGCGTATGCAACCAGCATACCATTCCCCACACACTGTTTGCTAACGGCAATATTGGGGCTGTTTTTCCTCAGAAATTAGAGAGATTCTAAGACACCTGCACAGTAAAGCCACTTTATTAATGTACACTCCCGTTGGTTGTCATAGGAAGGTTGGAGTTACAGACAGAAGGACAGACATTTAAGAGTAATGTATTGTATGCATGAATATCATGTCGCATGGATCTTGCAGAAAAATTTGACACTTTGTCCAAAATTCATACCTTTGTTTCCAATTAACCATTTTATCTACTTGATCTCCACTCATTGAATACAGAGTATTTTCTTCAGTTGCCTGAGTTCCTTCCTTCTCCTCCTCCTCCTCCTCTTTTTCTTCTTCTTCGTTCTCCTCCTCTTCCTTTTCCTTCATTCAGACTGTCTTCTTTCCTGCCTTTTACCCTTCCAAACACTTCCCAGCTGCTGGTTCCCACTCAACTCTTACCTGTCCCTGAAGCGTGAATCCCACCAGCGAATGCCCCTCAGACAGTTGTAGCTGAAAGAACAGAGGGGTCAGGGCTAGGGAGAGATCTCAGTTCACATTGAAGGCCCCTCATTTGCTGGCAGTAGAACTTGGATGAGTCTTTTTCAGTTTGTTTCCCTCCTGTGAAATGGGGCCCGTTATACCGGCCTCACAGGAGTGAGGGATGGCTGAGTAGCCTAACACGAAGGGCATGAGTGAGCCCCTCTTACTCCCTGCTCTCCAGTCATCTTGATTATAGTCAGCACCCCAGTTTCACACACGACTGGTTGTTCATTGTTGTTGAATAGTGATCTGGAGTCTAAAATATGATTACTAAATCTGGAAGCGTCTTCTAAGAAGAGGAGGGCAAATGAATGTTATGGGACAAAGTGAACTGGGTTGTTTAATCAGAGAACAC
The DNA here is from genome assembly GCA_029593785.1 of Cabassous unicinctus. Taxonomy (NCBI): domain Eukaryota; kingdom Metazoa; phylum Chordata; class Mammalia; order Cingulata; family Chlamyphoridae; genus Cabassous; species Cabassous unicinctus. The sequence continues at coordinate 2,169 of JAQZBX010086474.1, read as the reverse complement.
GAGAAGAAGGGAAGACAATGAACAAAGTCACATGTAAGTCAAACTCTAGTAGAACCAGAGACAACCATGTGGGGAAGGAGTTAGTGAGCAAAGCACAAGGAATCCCACCTTCATGGCCAGTGGTGCCCCTACATCTTTTTTTTTTTTAGAGCTCTCTAGATGTTTCGTCCAGGTTTCAGAACCATTAGTAAAGAGAGGAGTAAACTCTAGAATGCTGTGAAACATGGGATGTTTCTGTTAAAGACATAGTTTTTCAAAAGGACCATGATTCTGGAATTCATTTCGAGTGGATTATAGATGGAAAGAGACTGCAATGGGAGAAGACACTTTGGATTTTAAGGCCACAATAAGAAATAAATGTGCTTTCAGGAAATAGTTTAAGGGAAAAAAGCTTAAGCTAAAAAAATAGCTTAAGGGATGAATAGGGGGGTAAGTGTTAGGCAAATTAAATTTAGAGTTTCAGATCTAAGAGATGCAGCAGCTTTAAATGATAAGATCTACAATGATGCACATGGGTGAATAAAGTAGAATATATTTGAAAACAAGTTTTACTCAGCACGTTGGAAGAATGATCAATGGGAATACCCAAGTAATTTTAACTCTGAAAAGTGTCATGTTCAAGAGTGATCACTGATATACTTTCATTTCTTCTTTCTCAACATCTATCTGTTCCTCATGATTTTCTTAATTCTACTTTTATACTTTAAATTATTTAGGACCCTAAATGGAACCAGATATTTGGTACCTTTAAAACATCTGGTGGTTGCTATTTTAGGGAAGGTTTCTATTTAGGAATATAGAGAATTTAGATGTAAACATATGATTGGATTTAGGATAGTGACTTATTGTCTCTTCAATATATGAATGCACAGTGTTTTAAGTGGTAAACTGAAACAAATCTATTAAATATTTCAAGTAGGTTTCACTTCTTGGTGATGGATTAATCATGCAATTAAAAAAGGAAGGTGAAAATTTTTTATATTGAAGCCTTTATGCATAACACAAGCTTTCAGTAGCTTCTTGTTCTTTTGACATTGCTGGACCTGCATGCTTGCTAATTCCGAGACAGAGATTGTCAGCATTAGCAGAGATCCTATCTTCTATCAGTTACAATAAGCGGTGGTATTTGTAAGTAAGGGAGAAACTGGTAAAAGTTCCAGATGGTGGCAACTTACAGGGTTGGAAATTAGCAAAAGAATGATCAAGCATCTTTGAGGAACTGATTGATTTAATGTTGCTTCCATTCTTCTCGTGGCCTGATTCTCGAATGACTGCAGTAGCTGTTGTTATTAAAGATAGATTGCCTGCATCTCTCTCCTTTTCTAAATCTCCTCTCTTAAACGTTCTGTCCATTCTTTGCTCTAGTTTTTTAGCTTGTTTTTAATCTTAATTCTGAGAAGGAGTAGCTGAACATCTCATAGAGAAGAGATGCATTTAGCTCAGAGAAACTTTGTTTTGGGTATTATAATATTTGCTTCAAGCATGAAGAGCTTTCAGTGTTATTTCTGTAGTCTCCAAATAAATAGCCAAGTCATTAAACGGAAGAATAATACATACTTCAAAACAAATCTTAAATCATGACAAAGGAGTGTCATACTGTGCCAAATGTTTAATAAACAGCTAGTGTATTTTTAGCTAATACATATATTAAGATAAATCAGTGATTTTACACATTCTGTAATGTTTAAATGTGCATTTTATGATCCCAAACCGATTTGGTTTCTGAATGCTAATTACACTTGTATATATCTGTATCTATTTCTATATATCTATATATATGTATATACTTGTTTTTAGGTACCGGGGCTGGGGATTGAACTGGAACTTTGTATGCAGGATGCCAGCACTCAACCACTGAGCCACATCGGCTCCCCTGAGTTGGTTTTTTCATTTGTTTTGCTTGTTTTTTTTTTAGGAGGCACTGGGAACCGAACCTGGGTCCTCCCATGTGGGAAGCAGGCGCTCAACTGCTTGAGCCACATAGGCTACCTCAGGTTTATATTTTGATGCCAACTTGTTTCTAAAATTTTTTTTAAAAAGAATTGCATATGTGGACTATTCTTGATAAATTACTTAAAATCATAACTGAATCAAATAGGAACTACAGGTTTATTTTCTAACAAAAGAAGAATGTGTCAATCATTTAAGCCTCAATTTTATATATATATA
>JAQZBX010086473.1:0-12992 GCA_029593785.1 Cabassous unicinctus | reverse complement strand
GTCAAGCCCTCTATTTGCAACGGGGCATGGTTTGTTGCACATAGTTGCTTTTCTAAGAAGCTATATATCGTAATTTGGCCCCTTTCTACAATTGTGACTAAAACTCAATGGGTATTTGTTTAGAATGTTGCCTTTGCCACAAACCCCACCCAAAGGCAATATTGGTGTTGGCCACATCCAGTTTACAGGGTAAGTCGGATCCATCCCCCTTACTGCTTGAGCCTGTGCTATTGCCCTCTTTGCTTCTTTAAAAGCAGGCTGCTGGGGGTACTCCCATTCCCATGCACTACCTTTCCTGATTAACACATACAATGATTTTAATATCTGAGCTAAATGAGAGATGAAGGGTCTTCAGTACCCCAACAACCCCAGAAAGGCCATTAATTGTTTTGGGTTTGTGGTGTGGGAAAACATTGTACTTTATTGATTACAGCAGAGGGTATAGTCTTTGTCTTATCCAACCAAACAACACTTAAGAATTTGACAGAGCAGCTGGGACCTTTCAGCTTGTCCCAATTGTTTGCCCATCCCAGGCTATCAAGATAAGATACCATTGTCTCTGTTGCTTTTTTTAATTCTGAAAGAAAATTACTGGCTAACATAATAACATCAATGTAATGAAATAGGGTTTCAGCCACAGGTTCCTTCCACAAGGCCAGATCCTTTGCCACCAGGCCAGGACAGATGGTTGGGCTATGCACATAGCCTTGGAGAAGCACTGTAAAAGTCCATTGTTGGCCTTCCCACATGAAGGTGAATGCAAGTTGGCTTGACTTGTCTAAGGTGATACTAAAGAAAGCCTTAGCAAGATCTAAAACAAAGTGATAGTGACATAACTGGGTACTAATTTCTGTCAATAAACTAGCAATATTTGGGACTGCTGTATACAGCAGAGGTGTTACTTTAATTTATGATAATCTACTGTTATGTACCACCCCTGGCAGCCTCCAATGGCCACTCTTTTTAGATAGTCATAGAACTGCTTCTTCAGTGAAGGTAGGGCAAATCAGGTGAATACAACTCAAAGCATCTGCTTCTTGATCCCCAGGCAGAGGTTGTTTCTGTGACATATAACATCTTTAAAATAATTAAAAGCATGATTAACAACATTATACTTTTATCTAATATTATGCACAAAACACTGTTAAATTAACAGAAGGTTAAATTTTTTCTTTTAATTTTATAAAAGTTTCTAAACACTTTTCATTCAATTTATAACATCAAATGAACATAACTATTTTATTACTTTTCACTTTTATACCTTTACCATGATTACATTAATTAACAGGTATTTTAGCAGTACAGGAAAAACTACTTTCTCCATTATTTTATAAAAATCTAAGATTCCCAAAGGAATCAAGATTATCTTCCCCCTACCACCACTTTAATATGCAGATTGAGGTGGCCTCTGACAAGTTTCCTGTTTTGAAGTTACTTTTTGTTATCAACATCAATTCAGTTTCTATTTAATAATAGCTTCCTGGAATTAGCCATTTAAATATTTCAGTTTAAACAATGCTTTTACAAACTTCTTATAACTATCCATAACCACATAGACTATAGTTACTTCATCTCAAGACAAATTTCACCATTACAAAACATATTCCCTTACTTAATGCTACCTTCTACAATACCTTCTAAAACTTTCTATATTCATTCAAGCTTTGTCTTACATATTCCACCCAAGTTTTATGAAAAACATCTTATCTTGGGACAAAGCACATTCCCTTAAACAAACATATCAAATTTTAGTCAGCATTGACTATGGATTCACTTCCACAAACCTTTTACTTCTTTCTATATCCATTTAAGTCTCATATCCCTCATTCTGTTCTGTGAAGAAGAAAAAAACTATTCATTTCAATTTAGGCAAAAACAATTTTTAAAAAAGGTTTGTAATAATTTCATTATCCCAAAACTTACAATTTTCATCATCATAATCATTTAACACATATAATGCTAATTTATTTATTAGTATACATACTCATTTACAAAAATAAGAGCTAACTTAATTTTTTGGCCATTTAAATAGAGCTCTTTTAAGAATTTTCATTTGTTAATTTAATATTCCTGTCCAGAGGTATGAAAATGTACACTGAACAAACAGACAAACACAAAAGGAGTTAAGACACACCAAAAGAAACATAAAGCTCACTAATTTGACTCATAATTCTTACTCCTTTGGTATGGCTGTCTCCAAGCTCTCCATCATTTCACATCTCTGATTTTTACTGCTTTTAAGATTTCCTCTGGAATCTGTGTTGCCTGTAAAATGCAAGCTCGTTCTTGGAAACACTTTAATTAGTAACCAGCAGCCAGTTAGGAATACTTGAGCAATATAAATGCAGTTAAGCTCTAATTTAGCAGTTTAGATAGACAAACATTTAACACTTATATATTCTGGATTACTTTTCAGGAGTACACTTTGGACAGGCTTGAAGTTCAGGAGTAAGCTATTGATTCAAAACTGAAAGTTCATTTTAACATCTTAATAAAAATCCTGATCAAAATAAAATGTGAATAAAACTTATAACATTGTCAAAATTACATCCCATTTAAACTGTTCCACAGTTTACACAAGTATTTTGAGCTTTTTGTTTTGTAATATATGTTTAATTGCTGGCTTACAAAAGCTGCTAGCGTCTTTTTCTTTTTTTTTTTCAAGAGTTGTCCGGTTCAAAGTTACTAAACTTTAACAGCACCAATTTTGTTAATGTGACTGTCTAGACCTAATTAGAATTAACATGGAAACAGAGCAGAGAATATTAATGTTGCTAAGCTTTTCTACTTCTCCAGCAGCCAAACTAATTCTATCAGCCCCCACTAGCCCACAGTCGCACCATCCAAGCAGCAAGGGGTTTGCAGAGTTGCTGCTGGATTGTTTTCCTTATCTCAGTTAACTGTTTAGCAGAATATTTTCTTACAAGCATGGTTTCACTGACAAGTGCCCTATTTAGCACTTCTGCTTGTGCAGGATGTTTCTGTGATTTAGCCTTTCTTTGCACAAGTGAGCTAATATGATTTAAAGATTCTTTTATAGTTTCTACATCTGAATCACCATCTCTTTCTTATTTAGTTGCTCGGAGAGACCTGTCACTAAGGCGGAGGTGGAAGTCCACAAATCCCTTTTTAGCTTTAACTTTTTTTTTTTCCCTAAGCAGTGGATTTCTGTGTTTTCCTTGAGACAATCTGCTGTAGCTAACCTTACCGCCCCTTGCAACAGCCAGCCCCAATGCTCTGGCAGCATGCCTGCTATCTTTACTAAACTTCATAAACTTTTGTTCTTGCAGCATGCACTCTACTCCTATCAGCGTTTTGGAGGTGTCCCCTACTCATGTGGAGTTCCACAGCAGTCAAGCAAGTGGGCAACACCAAATTCTCTCAGCAGTCCCCACTCCTCTGGTCCCCACTTGTCCCAGAGGGTAGCCACCCCTCCCCACGAGTGTAATAGGACAAGTCGGGGTTTCCCCTGTGGAGTCTCCCTTCCCGGAGCTCATGCCCACCACTGCCAGTGGTCCTTTGGTTTCCTGTCTGTGGCTCGCTAATTGTTCCAACCCAACTCCCGAAGGGCAGGAGTTGGTGAGGCCAGGAGACCAAAGAATGCACCAGGCAGAGAATCAGACATCAGCTTTATTGGGACTTAGGAACAGAAGATTCCTTGATGGTGGCTGGTAAAGGATGAATGAAGTGAGCGCCCAGCAAAGAAGTGGGAAAAGGAAGGGGAATATAAGGGGATCTCAGGACAAAGACATTCCATAGGGCATGAGAACAGAGTTTCTGCAAGTCACATGAGGTGCACAAACGGGGTGTTTGGTGATATTATCTCAAGAAGGAAGTTTTACCACTCAAAGAAGTTGGGTTTAAGACATTCTCTTCCCTGGGTGGGGGTTGGTAACCTTTAACTTAGGCCTAGGTCATGTTGGTGGCTACGTGGGTCCCCACAACCTTGAGGACATTATGCTGAGTGAAATAAGCCAGACACAAAAGGAAAAATACTCTATAGTCTCACTAATGCAAACTAAATACAAAGAACAAACACGTGGAGTTAAAAGCTTACTTAACTCCACTCCTAGAACAAGGTTACTAGGAGATAGGATGAGGGCTGAGACGGGGTACTGATACTTAACGTATGTAAAATTTTTAATTAGCTTGAGTGAGAAAGTGGGGAAGAGGATGGTGTTAATATATTATAGTGAGTATAACTAACATGGCTGGTTTATAAATGGGATTGTGGCTGAAAGGGGTAGTCTAGGGATGTATATGTCAATTGAAAGAAAGCTAGAGAATAATCTAGGGACTGAATAACAGTGAACACAGTGGTGGATGAGGAGCCTGGTTAATAGTACAAATATAAGAATGCTCTTCTATGAACTAGAATAAATGTACATCACTATTACAAGGTGGTAAGAATACAGTGATGCAAGGTAAAAATACAATTAATGTAACTTATGGAATATAGTTGACAGCAATATTGTAATATTTGTGCATCAATGTAAAAGAAGGTACTGTATCATTGCTAATGATCAATAATAGGGGGATATAATATTTTTTCTATTGGCCTAAGGAAAACATTCAGAAATTTCCTGAGGTGATGACTGCACAACTCTGTGATGAAAGTGAGAGTCCCTGAGTATACACTTTGGGTGGATGGTACAAGGCATGGGACTCTATAACACAGTGAACCATGTGGTGGAAGATGGACTGTGGTTAACAGTAAAAATATGAGAGTGTTCTCTCATGAATTATAACAAATGTACAATAATAATACATGGTGTTAATAATAAGGAGGTGTATGGAAAAATACACCAAATGTAAACTATGGACCATAGTTAGTAATATTTTGATCTTGTTCTTTCATAATCTATGACAAATATTCCACAACAATGCAAGTTTTTTGTGGAGGGTTGATATATGGGAATTCTGCATGTTAAGCATGACTGTTTTGTAAGCTCACAACTTCCCTAATAAAAAATTAAAACAAATTTATGGAATGCAATTAAAGCAGTGCTTAGAGGGAAAATTTTAACTGTAAAGGCTTATATTAAAAATAAAGAAAAATCGCAAATGAAAAAGTTAATATTCCACTTTAAGAAAAAGAAGAAAAGGAAGAGCACCCCAAAGCAAGCAGAAGGAAGGAAATTATAAGGACGAGAGGAAAATAATGATATATAGAACCGAAAATTAATGAAACCAATAGTTGGTTCTTTGAAAAGATAAAAAATTGACAGTGCTTTAACTAGATTGGACAGGGAAAAAAGAGAGAAGGCTCAAATTACTAACATCAGCAATGAAAAAGGGTTCATTACTCCAAAACATAGAAATAAAAAGGATTACAAGTGAATACTATGAATTTTAGTGAGGACTAATATATTTATTTTTTCTTTTACTACTGGTCACATCTAAGAATCCATGCCAAATCCAATGTCAAGAAATATTACTCATATTTTCTTCTAAGAGTTTATAGTATTGGTCTGACCTTTAGGTCTTTGATCCATGGGAGTTAATTTTTTTTTATTATGTGAGACATGTATTATGGATTGAATCAGGTCCCCCACAAAGACATGTTAAGTCCTAACCCCTGGTCCTGTGGATGTGAACCCATTTGTAAATAGAATCTTTGAAGATATTATTAAGGTGAGGCCAAACTTAATCAGGGTGGTTCTTAATACAGTATGACTGGAGTCCTTATAAGCAGAGGAAATGAGGACACAGGAGTAGGACACAAAAGGAGACAGATGGCCATGTGATCAAGGCAGAGATTGAGTTATGGATTGCTGGCAAGTCACCACCAAAATGCGATAGACTTCAGAGGGAACATGATCTTTCTGACACCTTGATTTTGGACTTCTAGTCTCCCAAACTGTGAGACAATAAATTCTTGCTTTGCTTTCACCGTTGTAGTAAGTAAAGGCTGGATTGTTTCTTTTGATAGGGTCATTGTCCTAATTGATCTCCTCAACACTTGGCATCACAGTGATATGTGTGTGTGTGTGTGTGTGTGTGTGTGTGTATGTGTACCTATTGCAGTCATCATTAATAATGGTAAAATCTTGAAAGCTTTCCCATAAGGTAGGTAATAAGGCAAAGATGTGTGCTACCACCACTTCTATCAAACTAATTGCTAGTGTAATTTGGCAAAAAATAGAAAAAAAAATGAGTGGAAATGGCAGATGACATGATTGTATATTTAGAAAAGGCAAAAAGTCTACGTATAAATAATTAGAATGAATAAGAATTAATATGTTCACTTCATATAAAGTCAATATGTGAAAATTGGTCATATTTCTATATACTAGCAACAAATAATTTTAAAAATGAAATTTGAAACAGACACCATTTACAAGAATCATCAATGCAGGAGGTAAGAATAGGCAAGACAATCATGAGGATCAAACTTGGAGAACTGAATTTTCTGACTGATTGGAAGTGAGACACTAGAGAAAGAGGAATGAAGGATGAGGCAGAAAACATAAGGATGAATTCACCATTCACAGCAATAGAAGATGGAAGGAGAAGTAGATGTTAAACAACAACAAAACACAAAAGAAACTGTGTGTAAATATTACTATATTAATATTAAAAATTCTGCCCAAGAAAGGAAGCCATAAACAACATGAAAAGACAAGTCATGGGCATGAAGATTATATTTCAATGACTATAAATAACAGAGATAATATCTACTACAAATCAAGAATTAAAGCAAAAAAATGGGGCAAAAGATATGAACAGTAAACTCAAAGTAAAGGAATGCTAAATGGCTTATAAATACATGAAAAGATACTCAACATTGCCAGTTGTTGTGGGTTGAATTGTGTCCCCCATAAATATATGTTCAAGTCCTAATCCCCAGTCCTGCGAATGTGACCTTATTTGGAAAAAGGGTCTTGGAAGACTGATGCCAGACTGGATTAGGGTGTGGGTCATAATCCAATATGTCTGGGTTCTTATAAGAAAAGGAAATTTGGACACAGACAGACACCCAGGAGAAGGCCATATGAAGGTATAGGAGGTTGAGATTGGAGGGATGCGTCTATAAACCAAGGAACACCAAGGATTGGTAGCAAACACAAGTAGCTAGATGAGGTGAGGAAGAATTCTCACCTACAGGTTTTAGATGGATCTTCGTCATATAGTTACCTTGATTTTAGACTCACCTCCTGAATTGTGAAACAATGAATTGTTGGTTTGAGCCACCTAGTTTGTGATGCTTTGTTATGGCATCCCTAGGAAACTAAGACACCAGTAATTGGGAAATGCTTATAGAAACAGTAATGAAATATCATTTCACATGTATGATTTTTGCACAAATTTAAAAATCTGATAATAACAAGTGTTAGCAAGGATATACATCAACTTGAACTTGGAAAATGCTGATGAGAATAGAAATTGTTGCAACATTTCTGGAGAAAATTTGGCGATATCTAGTAAAGTAGGCTAAATAAAAACTCTATGATCCTGCAGTTTTAATTAAATGCTCAACAGAAAAATAGATAAATGCATTGTATTTATTTTAAAAGGGCAATACTGTACAACAGTGAAAATTAGTTAACTAATTATATATATATATAATATATAACCTGTATAATACTCTTACAATTAGGATATTATATTCTTAGTGCAAAGATGAGGAAACTAAAGTTTAAAGAATTTTAGTTGCCCTGAGTTATAATTTGGAGCCAAGTTTCAAATCCAGATCCAGGTCTATATGACTTCAAAGCTTATATAGTTTTCACTACTGTATATAACCTTCAGGAATTGCCCTTAGTTAAGTTGGACCAGGTGAAATGATGAAACATTTTTTCTTCTTCCTAGTCCGGAATTCCATTTTGTCACTGAAAGCCTATTCATTTCTGCAGATCTAGCATGCCTAAAATGGAAGATAGATTTCTAGTTTGTAATATATAATATAGATATCAATAATTTTTATGCAGCCTTGAATCTATTTTTAATTATATTGGCACACCTAAAGATGCATAATTTGCTCTTCTATGTAGATCAATACCAAGAATGCTGTTGATTCTTTTCATAATCTCATTCCCATACTTTCTGACATAGCATTTCCCTAGGGTATTGATGAATGTCTCCTCTAACCTGCAATTACAGCAATGTCTTCAGTACATTGTATGATTTTCTGACTGAACTTGTTTTCCAAAGTAGTAAATGCAGTAATTTAATACATAATAGTTATCTTTTATATTGATAGATGCTCCATAATTAAACATTAATAAAATTTTTGCCTTGGGAATAAAAAATGCATAGATTCAACCACATAACACCACCAATACTGAAAGATATTTGATTGGTTGTCTGACTAAGAAACCCTCTCTATTTCATAACTTATTAGTCAACTCTTCTGGATTTCCATTGTGAAAAGTATTTCTCAGAGATAGACTTCTATTGAAAGAGAAAAAAGACATAGCCTACCTAGATTAAAATTGGAAATTTTACATACATACATACACAGTTAAGATTTGTGTGCCTGATGCACACATACAAAGATACTCATAAATACATATAGATTTATAGTGATGAAAAATCAAATATACAGATGAATCATAAAAGTATCAGATATTTCTGGCACAAAGTCATAATAAAAACTGTTCTTTATCATGTCCTGATCAAATTTATTTTATCTGAATGCCTAAATATATGACATCATTTAACATGTGCAAAACCTCCCAAAATATAATTGTATGAAAACTAGGGGGGAAGGAAAAAACTTATTCAGATCTCTCTAAACTCAGCAATAAACACTTCATAATAAATGGTCAAAAGGCTTGAAAGACTTGAACAAACACTTTACCAAAGAAAATAAGCTGATGGAAAATAAGAACATGAAAAGATATTCAATATCATTAGCCATTAGGTAAAAGGCCACACCTTTAAGAATGGCTAAAATGAAGAATAGTGATAGCACAAAATCCTGACATGTATGCAGAGAAAGTGGATCACTAATACATTGATGGTGAGAATATAAGTACAGCCACCCTAGAAAATAATTTGGCACTTTCTTATAAAAATAAATATGCAAATACTATATGGCCAAGAAATTGCACTCCTGGGCATTTGTTCTGAAGAAATGATCATATACATTAATTCAAAAACCTGTACGTTAATGGTCATAGCAGCTTTATTTGTAATAGCAAGAAATTGTAAATAACCCAGATGTCTTTCAATGGGTGAATGGTTAAACAATCAGAGGTTCATCCATACAAGTAACACTACTTCATCAATAAAATGGAATGGACTCTTGATAAAAAGATCACCTTGGATGAACCTCAAGGGCATTATGCTTGTTTTTTTTTAAAGCTAATCACAAATGGTTGCATGCTTTATGATGCAATGCATATATCATTTTGAAAATGACAAAATTATAAAGATGGAAACCTAATCAGTAGTTCCCAGGTGTTAGGAAAGGGGGCTAGAAAAAGGGAGTTCCTTTGAGGTTATGGAATAGTTCTGTATCTTGATTGTAGTGGTGGTTATACAAATGTATACAAATGAACTCAGACACAAATGGGCAGATATTGTATGAGTCCACTTATATGAAATAGCTAGAATATGCAAATTCAGGGAGACAGAAAGTAGAGTACAGGTTACCAGGGGTGAGGGAGTTGGAGGGGGAATGGAGAGTTAATGTATAATGGGTATAGTGTTTCTCTTTGTGTTGATGGCAAAGTTCTGGTAATGGATAGTGATGAGGATAGTACAACATAGTGAATGTTATTAATCCCAGTGAATGGTATATTTAAGAGTAGTTGAGATAGAAAAGTTTATGCTGTATATCTGTTTCCACAATTTAAAAAAAAAGAGTGACTAAAGAGATAATCACAATTAAATGCAAAGCATGACCTGGACTGGATCTAATAATGGAGGAATATAGGCCCAAAAGGACGTTATTGGAACATATGAAAAAATTGGAATATATAGACCATAAGATTTATATTAATGTTAAATTTCTTAAATTTGATAATTTTACTTAAGGTGGTTACATAAGTGAATATTATTGGTCTTAGGAAAAGTACACAGAAGTATTAAGTGTTCAAGGAGCATGATATATACAACGTATTTTAAAATGGTTAGAAAATTGATAGATAAATAGGTAGATGTTGATAGATAAAGATAGATTGATGGATAGATAAATGGATAGATAAAAAGAATGATATAGCAAATGTGGCAAAATGTTAAAAGTTTGTGGATCTGGATATCTAGGTGGGGAGTATTTTGCACTTCTCTGTATGGGTTTTGTATTATTTTTGCAACTGTTCTGTAAGTTTGAAGTTATTTCAAAATAAAATGTTACAAAAGAAAATTTATACATATAATAAAATGTTATAGAACTATACATACAAATACAGAAAAGAAGGCAAGCAAAAACTGTGTGAAATATAAGTAAGGTCTGTAGTCTAGTTAATCTCATTGTGCCAATTTCCTGGTTTTTGTAATGTACTATGGTTGTGTAAGATGTTGCTATTGGAGGAAGCTGTGTGATGGGTACATGTAACTCTGCTAGTTTTTAAAATTATTGTTAGCCTAACATTATTTCAAAATTAAAACTTTACAAAATTTTAAAGAAATTAAAAAGCAGGAAATAACTATATCAAATGATGTCATCTCTGTAAAATGATTTTTTAAAAGACTGGAAACACATATGTAAAAATCTTAATAATTGTTGAAATGAATAAACTACATTGTTTTAAAAAATATGGAGAGGTTTTCCACTCTACATTATAGATTAATTGGCACTAACCTAGCCCTCTACCATAAACAACTATAAAACTGCACAAGATATATAAAATAACTGTTGTCAGATGTTGGGCAATAGGCATGATATGATTATGATTCCTGAGAAAATGTAAACAAATGAGGTGACCTAAATATCCTCAAGAATTTCTACCTGGGATAAAGTTTTGGACTGTGGCAAAGTGAGGGGAATCACCAACAAGTATGGCGGTCTAAATGAACTGAATATAGAGATTAAATCCAAGGCTACTAAGCTAACTGAACTTGTGATACAAGTTGCACATGCATGTTGGTGAGACTCCACAAGGTTGAGTAAAAATCCAAATACTGGGGAAGAACAAGTAGTGGGGAAAACAATTACTGGGAAAGTGTGAACTAAAGAACTACAAAAGCTCAAATATGAGTTCAAACTTGGAAGAGTGATGAATCTTGTTGTACATGTTAGGAATAAGGCTAATCTAGCATTAGAGTAAAGGGTACTCCAAGCCCCTTCTAACAAAGCCTAAAACCAAGCCTAAACAGGATCAAACTTACCTGCAAACAAATTAACTACCTGCCAAAACAGCAAATATTATATTATGAAATACAAAAAAAATCCAGATAATCAACAACATAGAATCCATCATGTCTAGCATATGACCAAAATTACTAGATATGCACAAAACAAAGAAAAATATGAACCATACCAGGATGAAAATAATTTAATATAAACAGCATCAATCAACACCAAAATTATGAAATTAGTAACAAAGACTTTAAAACAACTATTGTAAATATGTTCAAGGTTTTAAAGAAAAAAAAAAACACTAACAATGAGGAAATTTCAATACACAAATGGAAATATATATATATATGTATATATACAAACACATTCACATATACACAATCAGAAATTCTAGAAATAAAAAGCAAAAATTAAAAATTGAATGAATGTATTATAGAAGATTAGATACTGTAGAAAAGAGGCCAGTTATCATGAAGATAAAAAGGAATTATTCAAACTGAAGAAAAGAGAGAAGTAAAGGCTGAAAAACATTGAGACTCTGTGACCAGTGGGAAGTATCAAGCAGTCTACATATGTGTTATTAGAGTATCAGAGGAAGAGAAGTGAGGAATGAAGGTGGAGAAAAATGTACCAAATGGAAAATCAGGTCAGAATTAAGAATACAGCAGTTCAGAAATTGGATGTGTAAGTGTAAATGTCCTTTTCTGTTATTTCTTAATTTCTTTAAAAGATAATTGAGTGGGAAGCGGGTGTGGCTCAGTGGATAGAGCCCCCGTTTACCATATGGGAGGCCCGGGTTCGCGTCCCGAGGCCTCCTTGTGAGGGCACGCCGGCCTGAGCGGTGCGGTGGGCTGATGCAGCAACCTCACAGCAGGAAGCGGGTGTGACGCAATGGATAGAGCACCCGTTTACCATATGAGAGGCCCCGGGTTCGCTTCCCGGCACCTCCTTGTGAGGGCAGGTCGGCTCGCGCGGCGCCGTGGGCTGATGCGGCAAGACCTCACAGCAAGGGGGAGATAAGCAGACACAGAGAAGACACGCAGCGAATGGACACAGCAGCACAAGCAGCAAGGAGGGGATAAATAAATAAAAAATAAATAAATCTTTAAAAAAAAAAAAGATAATTGAGTGTATCAGCTATTACTGGTATCAGATGAACAAAAAGAAAAGGCTGATTAACCTACAAAATTATAACTTTCCTTATATCATAAAATAGTTGAAGTCTCATGGCAACCAATTTGCCTGAAATTTATGAAAATACAAATACCTCTAAGGAGAGATGGAATGCATGCATTTGCTTCCTGGGGACAGAGCATGAGAATAAGATAGCTGGCAACAGGAATCTGTCAAGAATTCAGCTGAATTTGGTAAAAATTTGCTAAAGGCTGAATGGGGGATAACATAAGTTTATTAAACACATGGTAGATATAAAACCAAGGAGAATTTGCCCTTATTCACAGGCTCTTTTGTGTAGATCTCAATGGGCGCTTGAAAGAAAGATTGGGGGACAGAGAAGGAGACTTTTAAAAGCCTCTTTCGTGGTGCAGTCTTTGGGGAGAGGAGAAACATCTGCTGTAAAAAGATACCTCTGGAACTTTCTCCCCAATCTTACCTAGAGAACAGAAGCCTTAACCTTCTGGGAGAAGGGCAGCAAACCCTGATGCCCTCAAATCATAGGTGGAAACCCATTAGGGCTGGGGAAAGGGATCATAACAAAGCTATTTTCCCTGGGGGAGAAGCAAGT
>JAQZBX010086472.1:0-12992 GCA_029593785.1 Cabassous unicinctus | reverse complement strand
TTTTTTTTTTTTTTTATTTGTAATTTGTTGCACAATTTATTTTGCCATAAAATAAAAGCCTTAACTGAGAATGCTCTTTGGAGGCTTGATTCCATTGAAAATATTTTTAGGATCAGTGGGTTACAATGAGGAGGTAAAGGAGAATGGAATTACATAACTTTATATCTTTATCACTTCACAATTTTTTTTTTCATTGCCGGCTCCAGGGAGCACAGGAATGGGATGAAACTTAGTGTACCCAAGGAAGGTGTTACTGGTGTCCAAAACACAATATCCATGCAATTAAAATTGACAATATGTATTCCTAAGACATTTTAAGGTGGGCCATAAATTTACCTTATGTAGTTCATTTAGTTCATTTAAGGATTACCATCAATGTGTTCTATGTACCAAATAACAGGGACAATCCTGAGATTTAAAAAACATATTGGCTTAGAAAATACTAATAAAACTGGTGAACACAGATAAACTCAATAAGAAACAATTATGGACAAATACTCAAATGACTTCAATTTAAAATGTATTTAAAAGAAATTAGTTATAATTTGGTGGAGGTGATAAAGGTTTTTTAAATAACTGATAAGCATTTTTCAAAACAAAGTAAGTGCTTTCCTTATGCCATCCTGAAATTTAAATAAAAAGGGAATTGTGTATTAAAATATTAAAATAAACCATAAATTAGAATAAAACCAAAAGAACATCAGTAAGTATGAATTTGATTTTTCAATGGAGTATAAAATGTTAACCAAAAATATGTTATAAAAGACAAAATGATAAATTAAACTATGTGACTTCATGGAATACACTGGAAAAATAATTGCAACAAATATCACAGACAATGATTACAATAAGAGAAATAGCTTTTAAATATAACGAAAGTTCTTCATAAAGAAAGGGTTAAAATAAGATATCTAAAAAATCCTTCATTTCATGTCACCAATACATGCAATTTAAAAATAGTGAATTTTTTAATTGGTAAATTAGCAAACAATGATGACAGCTGTATTATCCAGTATGGTAAGTTTGTGTTGGTAGAAAATTTTCAGTGCTCCTTATCCTTAGAATCTTCACTAGACCAAAAATGTTGCCAAAACTATACATACAGGTTGTATTTCACATTTTAAAAAAATAGCAGGGAAAAAATAAAGACAACCCAACTGTCTATATAGGAGGGCACAGTAAAAAACATTATAATATATGATTATGAAATACCAGGTCTACATTAAAGCAATTTTTGAGCGAATATTGACATAGAAAGTTGTATTCAATATAATACTATGTGGAAAAGGCATGATATATAATGACATATATTATGTATAAAATGACACATTTACATAGAAACATATCTAAAGAACATACACTGATCACTAATAGTGCTTATCTGAATTATGGGAAGAAGAAGACTGTTGTTGTCTTCTTTTATAAATTTTCTGATCTGATTATTTTGTAAAAAGAATGTATCACCTTTATAATCAGCAAGCTAATTTAATAAAAGAAGTATTATTTTCTTATCTCAATCTGGGTCCATGATATCTCAAGCGAATGATATTCTGTGTAGACTTTGTATGCCAGTCATTATTCACAAAAACCTGTGACAATAGAAATACATGTTTAAATAAAACTTACCTGTAAGTCGAGCCTTAGAGTCACCTGTAGAGAAAAACGGAAAAATGCTAATTAAGCAGTCATTGATTGTATCTACCTCTCTGAGTGCATTTAGGGAAGAAGTAATAAGTAGATTCCATATTTGAAGATAACATATCTATGGACTTAGTGATCATTGGCCCATCATTAACTGCTGCTTTGTACATTCAGCCATTTTTACTTTACCTCAATTAGTGACTTGAAAATGATTGCAACAGTAGACTTCTTAAGTAAATTTTCACTTATGGGGTTTGTTTATCTTTGCTCTACAGGATCACAGCAACCTGAGATTGTGGGCCAGAAGCATCCCAGCTCAGAAAAGAATTTCTTGATCCAAAATGTCCAAAATTTTAAGCTTCAAAAAACTTGGTATGAAGAAATCTAACCATTGAAGGACATCACTCCCGAAGCCTCCCTGCAGCACATTTGTCAGTCTTGCTTTCTTGAAGACCAGATAAAATAGATAATGAAAGTCTCCTAATCTTTCTTACAACATGATTTAAAGACATGAAAATAGCAAACTATCTTAATACAGAATAAGTGGGGATGGCAAGTGTCATGAAATCAGCAGCAAAGGAACGTTGCCCTGGAGAAGCAAATCTCTGAAGTCTGCTGTTTTAGGTATTTTCTCTATAGAAACCCTGTGCTATGATTGAAGATATGTCCTTTTGGAACTTGGATTGTGGATACAAGTGGGTTGGGAATTTAGAACCAAATAGCATCTATAATCTCTGGGTCATTAGGTTTATGTGCTATTGCAGGCTCAGTAATCCCCAGAGTCTGAACTTATTAACATTTTCATGCATGATTAAAGGTTTATATTTAAACTCTTATTGCTCTAGAACAGGAAGGAGTTAAGGATGCTCCGAACTTTCTATTCCCAGAGGGTTAGAATTAGCAGCAACATCCAAGTTAGCAGCCAAATATGTTTATCCTGTCCTCTCTTGAGGCTGTGGCATCAGTGACCAAGGCAGTCAGGCAGAGAGCTGGGAGAGGTAGGATAGGAGCATCAAGTGTCTCTAGTCTGGAAGTCATCCTAGTATCAAGTAAGTAGGGCATGGATTAATCCAGTAATGGAAGAATGGGTGCAAGAGTTTATTAGAATATATACAACAATCCTAATACTTTTCCCATAGAGTTATAGGGAGGATTAAAAAACATAAAATGTGAAAACACATAGACCAGTAAAAACTGCTCTTCTGTTGTTGATGCCCTGAGGATAGACACATGAATGCCAGAGGACCTGCTCTAATATTACAATTCTGACATGCTTAAGAGGAAGAACTTGGAGTACAATCAACTGCACCACCTTAGGCTGACTCTTCTGCTTCCTAGTATGTGAACTTGACAAGATTCTCAGCTTCTTTATGCCTCATTGTATCAACTGTACAAAGAAGATGAGAAGGAACCTATCTCATAAATATGTGAGAAGGAAATATCTCGTAGGAGATTATTCATATAATGCTTAAAATGGCAGCTGGCACAGAGTCAATGCTTTGTTGTCTGTTGTCATCTTCTGTATAGGATCAGAGAGCTCATGGTGGAGCAGCACACTTGTCATGGCAAAAATGTTTCCAACTCATACATGCAGCTTATCCTCACATCTCTAGTAGATGGTAAGATTGTGGGCAACTGCTGAATTTAAGAGAAAAAAAGTTCAGGTTTAGGAGTATTCAATAAATATTCACAAGTAATTATAATTCTGAAATCTTTCTAGGTGTGTTTGAGCTTCCCTTTAAAATATCTAACAGTGAAATTGAGATTCCCAAAAAAGGTTGCTGGAGTAAAGGAAATGTGAATATCATTATATATAAGGAACATTTTTATTTATCAGTCAGTTTTCTAAGTGTGGTATCTGATCTGAGTCTTATATAAACTTCATGATGAAGTTCTTGTTATTTCTATTTTATATCAAAGAAAATTTGCCCATGGGCAAAATCTAATAATTAGTATTGCTCAGATTTAAGTCCAGAGTGATCTGATTTCTAATCCTGAGCTCTATTCATAATGTCAGTGTAGCTCATCAGAAACTGGTGCTGTGATGGGTCCACACTGGATGGGAGAGGAAGAGATGACTCAGACCAGGTCTGAATTGCTTATGAGCTTTGGTACTCTCACCACAGTAAGGCAGGGTTTACGCATCAGACAGATCTAGTATTCAGCAGCTTAACAGAAAAGAAGGTGGAGAAACAAGAACCTCTCCTAACGTCTTCCAATCTTTTTTAATACATTTTTTTTTAAAGATACCTAGATTATACAAATGCTACATAAAAAATATAGGGATTCCCATATTCCCCACTCCCTACACCTCCCACATTCTCCCCCATTAACAACATCCTTCATTAGTGTGGTACATTTATTGAAATTGATGAAGATATTTTGGAGCATTGCCACTAAGCATGCATTAAAGTTTACAATGTAGTTTATAGTCTCTCTCACCCAATTCTGTAGGTTATGGCAAGATGTATAATGTTTGATAACTGCTGGAAAGCTTCCTAAGTGTGAATTTTCAACTTTGATTTTGGAATTTCTTTTTGGCTGCTGGGGGGAAGGGAAGTCTAAACAGAAGATTGGACTTCTAAACAAGGACATCCTCTACATGTGGGGTTTTTAACATTTTTTGTTCCATGAACCCCTTTTCCAGTCAGGTGAAAACTGCAGACCCCTTATTAAGTTCACACTATACTGTATATTATTTAATAAATATATCACACCCATACCAACACATCCCCACAAGATTAATTTTTTAAAAAATTTCAATTCAACCTCACTGACCACATGTTAACCCCTCCTCTACATGAATCGGCCATATTAGCATCCTAGATGAATTATATCTGAAAGACATGAAACAATATGATTCCCAATTCTATTTACTAATCATGACATTATGAATGTCAGTTAATTCCCAGGATCTGTTAAATAGCCTTAAATAAAATAATATTATTTGGAGAGATACAAAAGATAACATTTGAAAACATCAATCTAGTACACTTTGCATAGAAAATGCTTAGAATATGTTTTATGAATTAAATTGAGGGAAATGTTTTCATGGCTGATGTACCTATTGCTATGATATTACTGGTTTTATGTTTTTAAATTCTGGCCAATCTTTATCCACTTAGGCAATTATCTCCACTTCTCTGTGTCTGTTTCCTCTTCTGAAAAGTACAAAGTTTCAAAATTAATAATTGTACAGGGGAAGAAGATAACGATTCTTTTTGATGTCAGAACCAGTGCAAGCAAGAGGACAGTGGGGCATAATGTGAAAATAAATTGTGAAAGAAAAAATTCTCAACAATATACATACAACAAGGATATCTTTTAAAAAACTGAAAATAAAGATGTTTTCCCTTATACAAAACTAACAAAATTCATTGTCAGTTCACTCCAAGTACAGAAGATAAAAGGATTTCAGGAAGAGGAAATGTGATTTCAAATGGAAATTTGGATCTACACAAAGGAATGAAGATTGCCAAAAAAGGTAAGACTTGAATAAATATATAATTTTCTCATAAGACATAGATACATTTAATATATTATTCATTATTAAAACAAAATTAAACACCACCTATATGTCCTTATGATTGTGGCCTTTTAATTAATGATTGAATGAGAAAACCTTGGAGATCAGACTCTGAGCATGCTTACTTTCAACCGATTTAAAAGGCATGAGTATAACATTTCTCTTTGCCTGAGTGGCTAAGACTCAGTATATCATAAAAGGTATGGAGGAATACAGCAGCCTCTCTTCTTCCCCACACATGGAAATTCACACATAGAATGAAGTTTTATGTTTATATGAAGAAGTCATTGAAAAAAACCACATTTAGCCAGGCCTCCCTTGTAAATTATACCTAGGGAATGAAGTTGATAAACTCTGCAGGAAGAGGGCACCAATTCCATTTCTTCTTCTTCAGCCTGTAATGTGGACTTGTTTGTTATCTTGCCATAAATCACTTAGCTTAGTGTAATTCACTTGACCCTTTGGGATCAGGTTGTTCCTGTACTTTAGGAAATGATGAAGAATATGAATGGGCACCCTCCTCCCCACCCCCACAGAAAGATCCACCATTAGAAAACTTCTTTGAGCAAGAAGTGAGTGTCCTTAAGGATCCAGTGAAACACTTGTTCATTTATGGAAAGTATGGCTTTTGTGAACCAGATTACTTGGCTGGAGTTCTGTCTCTTTAAGAGGATGACAGGAAAGACTGCATGAGAATAAGCTCTAGAGAAAACTTCCTGAAAATGGCACGAAAATCTCTAACTCTAATATCTCTAGCTCTGAAAACTCTAAGTCTATATCTAACTTTAACATGAACTTATATTCATACAGACTTGAAGGGAACTGGATTTTGTATTCTCCTCTGTTGTTTTAATTATGAAGAGAAAACCCTTATTAAACTATAACATGACTTATAAACATACTGAAAGTTCTCTGGTCATGGGAGTTAGAAGTAAAATTTCTGAAGAATCAGGAAGGAGCTGTAAAGTTGATAAAATTATTACATATAAAATTTTAATTGGAGACCTTCACTTATTTTTCTCATTGGGCAGGGCAGGCATAAAAGTGAAAAGGGTATTTAGATATTATTATTGATAAGGAGGATTGAGATTGAAATAATGATTCTGTGATGGCTTCCATTTTCCTGACAAGAAGTGGGTATAGTCTTCTGACATGAGCAGAGAATTTGTGGGATAAGGATCACAGGAAATTGGCACAAAATTTTAATTTATGCTAAGAAGAATGTGTAGAAGAGGAAACTGTCTAGAACAGCCAGAAAATTTGTTCGATGAAACTTGAACACTGAGTTCATATTGAAGTTCATAAATGTTTTTCATACTACTTTGAATATGACTGCACAGTTTTCTCAAGAATTACCTTCCATCTTTGGTTAAGGGGAAAAAGCTAATGTATAAATTAATAACTTAAATACTTCAAATGGTGTACTGTTTTACACTGGAGCAGAGAGTGGTTCTAATTTGACTTGATTTTGTAGGGATTGATGTTTACCCATTCCACACTGTTTTAGCATCAGGGCAACCAAAAAAGTTTATTCTAATCTGTTCTCATTAATAACTGTAGGTCTTTGTAAAAATAAAGTTAGTCAATGCATTAGACAGTTTAAGGTGTATTTTTCTATTGTTACTGGATTTTGGTCTAGGTTCTTGACTTTGGCTGCAAAAATGAATTTCAGAGCATGTCAGGTTAGTTAGGCCAGTAATTTATTAAGATAGGGAGGGAAGAAAAATGGGAGAAAATAAGAGATCATGGGTCCCTGGCAGAGAGTAAGGGGCTGAAGACTGATAAAGAGGCTTGATTTATAGACTAAATTCCCCACCATAGATTATAAATGCCCAGGTTTTATTTGCATGTTAATTCACAAGGGGGACATGATAAGAGCAGGACACAGAAGCCAAGAGGGCTGAGAGAGAGCGGGAGCCTGGAGCAGGAGAGATTTGACCTTTGTGCTTGCTTTTAAACCATTAATTATCCCACTCCTTTGCTAATGGCATGGGAGGAGTCCCAGGTGTTAGCTGTATTGATTGATTATCCCACCCATCAATCCCCCAGGTGGGCCCAATTATAAGGCCCCTGGACAATATTCAGGGCTTCTCCTGGGTTCTGAGAGAAATCTCATGAGATCTTCCAGCAGCAATTTTAGGGTACCGATGTCTACATGGACCTCTCGCCAGGTTCCAGATCCATCTATTTATTCCCTATTTTCCTAGTCGGCTTCACTATAATAACAAATGAATAATGAAATATGAGTGGCTTAACAGATTCAATTTTATTTCTTGCTTAAGCAAATTCAACCAAGGATTATAATATCCTCTAGGGCATTTGTGTTCTGAGTAATTTCTCAGAAATTCATAGTGCTCCCTCTTTGTATTCCTGCCATCTTAATGCTTTTCAGATTTTTTCAGCAGAGATAAAGAATGCTGGGGTCTGGAATATTGGCTCCTAAATGGTTCATTCTGAGTATGGAACACTTTGCTACTGTGATCTATTCACATGGTCCCAATTAAAAAGAACAGAGATAAAATTATGGTGAGAGCCCAAGATATTTGTTGATCATCAAATAGGTTGAACACCATTAGGAAAGCTGGTTATCCATTTGGAATGAATTCTTTATTAAACTGTTGAATATTAATCTGTATGAAAAGAATACTTAACATAATATTTAGTTATTGTTATGGAGTAATTTTTACTTACCCAGCTCTTACAACGATGAAAGTGAAATCACTAAGATTGGCAGGACTCCTGCCTGGGCCCTAATCTGGATCCTCTTATCTTATCTGGATCCTTTCATTAGAATTTGAGTATAAGTATCTAACATCTCAAATAACTCCCCAACTCATTATTCTGCAACTGGTTTGCAGTTGTTTTCTATTCAAATTTTGAAGTGCAGACTCTCTGTCTTGTTAATTCAGATATAATCAACTCTTTTTTTGTACCTATTTGTTCCAACCCAATTCCTGAAGGGCATGGAGTCAGGTCAGTCGCAAGACCAAAGAACACACTCAGCACATTAGGACTTACAGACAGGAGAGATTCTCTCTGGTGGCGGTGGTCCAGAGAATGAAGATAGTGATCCGCAAAGAGGTGGGAAAATGAGGGACAATATATAGGGTCTGAGAACAAAGAAATTTCATAACAGAGCTTCTGCTAGGGTCACATGAAGCACATAAGTGGGGTCTGGTGATGTTACTGTAGGAAGGAACTGTACAGCCTAGAGAAAATTGTAGTCTACAATACCGTCTGTACATTATTTCCTTGTGAGGAGGTTTGTTACATTTTTACTTGTGTCCTGAGGCATGCAGGCAGCTGGGTAGTGCAGACTGAGATTCCCTTAGGGAAGGGACCCTCTGGACCCCCACATATCTGATTTGTTCATATCAGCAAAGCACGAATTCATCCAATAAAACCTATTTGGGTAGAATTATGGAAGATGGTGGCAGAATAGGGAGTTCCAAGAGTTAGCTTGACCTACAGTGTAATTAGTAATCAACCAGAAGCTATTTAAATCATCCATTTAGGAGGCTCAGGAGACCAGAAGAGCACCCTGCAACATCTTTGGAAGAATGCAAGGAGGCGCCTGCCCATATGCAGTGAAGATGCATGAGTAGAGGTCTCCATGCTGCAGACTCTGCTGCCCATCCCCCACTGGCAGATCAGGATGCCTCTGGACCTCTCCCCTGGCTGGAGCTGGAAGATCCATTTCCTAAATACAGGGAAGGAAGAGATGGTCAGTCACTGACTTCAGCTTCTAATCAGTAAATTCAACAATTTAAAGTCACAGCTGAAGTTGAATGTGCCCAAGTCAGAAAGACACCAGTAGCCTTCATTTCTAACTTTGCCCCCAGCATGAGCGAAAGTGGGACTGATGGAAAATCAGTGATGGTAGGGATCAGCATCTATCTATTCAGGAAAGATTACTGCCATAGTCTGGGCTCTGACCTGGCACCAGCAGGGAGGAAAGTGGGGGGATCTGCAGCTGCCACTCTGTGCAACTGCACTAACTTTTGGCGCACAAAAAATCACCTTCTGCCTGCACTACTTAAGGATTACCCACCCTGTGTTGCATCCCCACCCCCAACAGGGTAGGACAGGGTATGATGCTGTGACAGCCTCTCCAGGCAACTACAGTAACTTTTGGCCCACAAGGACTAGATTGTTGTATACAGCTGTGGCTCCATCCCTGCCCCTGGAAGGAGGGGGGCGGTGGTGCTTCATCAGTCTATCTGGACAATTGCAGGTCATTTTTGGCTCACACAACTCAGTTTACTGCCCACACCTATGGATTCACAACCAATCAGGGAGGGCAGGAAGGTGTGTGGGCCTTCATCAGTCTCTCCAGGCAACTAGAGATACTCTTGGCCTGTATAGCTTGGATTACTGCACAGAGCTGCAGGTTTGTCTCCACATCTGGCAGGAGAGAGTGTAGGGGGAGCTTCATCAGTTCCTGGGGCAATGAGGGCAGCTTCAGTCTCCAAGGCTTACAGTACCACCACATTCTTGGCTCCTACTCTGTCCCTAGCAAGGAAGAAAGGGCAAGAAACAGATGAATAAGAGCTGAGGAAATTCAGATTGGATAAACACGAGCTATTAAAAAGTTCTAAAATATTAATAAGTTGAATCAAGTATCTAAGAAAGGCTGTAGCAAAAGTCAATCAAATAGAAAGTCTCATTTTAAAGAAATAAGCTGAGCGTAGAATAAATACATCAAGAAAATCAGATGCTGAGACACCAACAAAAAATTACAGACCACACTAAGAAACAAGAAAATATGGCCCAATCAAAGGAACAAACTAAACTTCCAGATGACCCAAGAGAATTAAGACAACTGATCACAGATGTTCAAACAAATCTCCTTAACAAATTCAATGTGATGGATAAAGAGATTAAAAAATATGAAGAAGATATTGGGTAAGCACAAATAAGAATTTGAAAGCATACATAGAAAAATAGCAGATCTTATGGAAAGGAAAGCCACACAAATGAAATTAAAAATACACTGGAGATTATGGCTGAAATGAGTCATCTTGAAAGATTGTTAGTCGGAGGAAAGCTGGAGGATAATAGAGGGAATGTATAAAAATGATTTTGGCAGTAGATGAGGGCTGTGGTTAATAATAAACCAGGAATATTCTTATACTATAAGAGATTAAGAATATTGTGATGCATGGGAAAATATAAATAGTGCAATTTATAGATTATATTTAACAACAATATTGTAATGTTTTTTGAGTGTAAAAGTTGGTACTATAGTAATGCTAAAGGTCAAAAAAAGGATATGGGGTTTAGTTTGTGAGATATGATTAAGCATTTTTTTCCTTCATTTGTTCATTAATAAGGAGAACTTTACTATGTCACAAAACTAATCTGTTATTAGTATGTGTATCTTTCTGGAGTCTAGAGAAACATTTGAGTTAGTAGTTGGAATTAAATGAGATAAAAGCACCTGAACAGAACTTTTTAGGAGTAATGCTTCCATAACTTGTTGAGCAGCCCTTTTCGTTATTTTAATTTTTGAATTTGAAATAAAATTTGAAAAAAAAAAAACCAATGGAGGCATATAACAGCAGCTTTGAAGAGGCAGAAGAAAGATCAGTGATCTTGAAGACAACATCACTGAAAGCAAATACACAAAAGAATAGAAAAAGGAAAGAATGGAAAAATTGAACAGAGTCCTAAGGAACTAAATCACAGAAAAGATGTGTGCAAATACATGTCATGTGTGTCCCAGTAGGAGAAGATAAAAGTGGCACAATAACTATTTGAGGGCATTGTAGAAAATTTCCCAACTCTTTTGAAGGATATAGATATCCATGTCCAAGAAGTATATGGACTTCAAATTAAATAAATCACAATAGACCTACTCCAAGACACATATGAATCAGAATGCCAAATAACAAAGAAAAAGAGAATTTCTAAAGCAATAAGGGAAAAGCAATTCATCACATACAACAGATGCCCAATAAGGCTATGTACAGATTTCACATTAGAAGCCATAGAGGCAAGAAGGAAGTGGTATGATATATTTAAGATACTGAAAAAGAAATACTGCCAGCCAAGAATCTTATATCATGCAAGATTGTATTTCTAAAATGAGGACAAGTTTAGAATATTCACAGATAAACAGAAACAGAGAGTTAGTCACCAAAGAGCAGCTTTGGAAGAAATACTAAAGGGCATGCTTCAGCCAGAAAACAAAAGCCAGAAGAGAGAGGCTTGGAAGAGTCTGGAAATGGAGATTATCAGTAAAAGTAACTAAAAGTGTAAAAGGAGTGGTGAGAATAAAATATGACAGATAAAACCCAAGGGTAAAATTGGGGGAAGTAAGAACTGCCTTTAAAGTAATAACATTTAATATTAATGGATTAAAATCATTAATCGGAAGACAAAGATTGGCAGAATGGATAAGAAAATATGAACCATCAATATGCTGCTTACAAGAAACTCACCATAAACCAAAAGCTACAAAGAGATTGAAAGTGAAAAGCTGGCAAAAGATATTCCATGATAAGATAGAAAAAAAAAAAAAGATATTCCATGAATGAAGTAAAAATAAGAAAGCTAGAGCAGCTATACTTAAATCGGATAAAATAGACATTAAAAGCAAAGTTGTTATTAGAGACAAGGAAGGACAGTATATATAATAAAAAGGGCAATTAACCAGGAAGAGATAACAATCATAAATATTGTTATCTAACCAGTGTGTCCCCTAATTACATAAGGCTGCAAACAATGGCAAAAATGCAGGGAGAAATAGACGTCTTTATATTAATGGTTGGATACTTCAAGACGCCACTCTCATAATTGAATAGATCATCTGGGCAGAAGATCAATAAGGAAATGAGAGCTTGAACAATAAGTAACTGAACTAAACCTAATAGATATATATATAGAACATTATACCCACAAACAGCAAGATACACATTTTTCTCAAAGGCTCATGGATCTTTCTCCATGATAGACCATATGTTGGGTCACAAAACAGATCTCAATACAATTTAAAAGATTGAAATTATACAAAGCACTTTATTGGATCTTAAAGAAATGAAGCTGGAAATCAAACACACGTATAAAAATGGAAAATTCACAAATATATGGAGAGTAAACAACACTTTTAATAATTAGTTGGTCAAAGAAGAAATTGCAAGAGAAAAAAAGTAAATATCTCAAGATGAGTGAAAATGAAAACAGAACATATCACAACCAATGGGATGCAATGAAGGCAGTGCTGAGAGGGAAATTTAAAGTCCTCAATGCTTGTATTAAAAAAGAAGAAAAAGGTAAAATCAATTACCTAACTACTTAGCTAGAGGAACTAGAAAAAGAACAGAAAACAAATCTAAAAGCAAGAAGAAGGAATGAAATAACAAAGATCAGAGCAGAAATAAAAGAAATTGAGAATAACAACAACAAAAATCAGTAGAGAGAATCAACAAAATTAAAAGATGGTTCTTTGAGAAGATCAACAAAATTGACAAACCTTTAGTCAGAGCACAGTTTTTTTAACCTTTTTTGTTCCATGGGCACTTTTGCCAGTCAGGTGAAAACCATGGACCCTTTACTAAATCCACACTATACTATGTATTATTTAATAAATATGTCACACTCACACCAAGTCCCTCCAAAAATACTGTTTTTTTATTTTAAATTCAAGCTCATGGACTCCTTTTTAAGAAACCCTGAACAAACAGAGAAAGAGAAAAGATGCAAATAAATAAAATCAATAATCTAAGAGGGGGCATTACTACTACCTGATAGAAATTTTAAAAGATCATAATAAGATACTGTGAACAATTGTATGTCAACAAATTAGACAACATAAATTAATTGA
>JAQZBX010086471.1:0-12992 GCA_029593785.1 Cabassous unicinctus | reverse complement strand
ACTTTATTCTCATTTCCCAAGGTTTTCCATTAATATCCTTTTTATGTTTGAGGATCCAGTCTAGTATATTGCATTGCATTTAGTCATCTTGTGCTTTTAGTCTCCTCTAATACGTGACAATTTATCAGTCTTTCCTTGTCTTTCATGACCTTGACATTTTTTTGAAGAGTACTGGTAAGGAATTTTGTAGAATGCCCCTCATTTTAGGTTGCCTGATGCTTTCCTCACAATTAGATTGAGGTTATGGATTTGGGGAAAAAATAACCCACAGAAGGGAAATACTCTTCTCATTGCATCATATTGAGCATACATGACACCAAGATGACTTATTACTGGTTGTGCTACCTTGATCACATGGTTAAGGTGGTGTGTGCCAGTTTTTTCTATTATAAAGTTATTTTTTTTCACTTTCTATACTTTTTTCATAAGAAAGGAATCACTAAATCTAGCACACAAAGGAAGGGGAATTAAGCCCCACCTACTGGAGGGGAGGTATATCAAAGAATTTGTAGATGTATGTTATTAAAACCACAGTTATTAATCTTTTGGGGGGAGATACTTTCAGGCTATGCAAATATCCTGTTTCTCTTTAAAGCTTCACCCACTAATTTTTATCATTACTAGTGTCTCTTGCCTGCCGCAGTTATTGTGGTGTTCTAATGATGATTTTTAAATTTCCCTCATTCCTTTTACATTTATTTATTGGAATCCTTCTCCAAGGAAGATGTGTCCCTTCTTCCCCAATTATTTATTTATTCAATAATTTATTTATATCAATTTGAACTCATTTATTTTATTCTTTGAGTTATAATCAAACACTATCATTTGTTTCGTTGCTCAAATAGTTAACAGCTTTAGCCATGGAGGGCTATTGGGACAGTTTCTTCAAGTTGTTTTTAAATGTTTTCTTTCTAGCACTCAGGACTCATCTTGTATTTTATCTATCCCAGCCCTAGAATCAGCTACTTCTCCAAGAAGCTCTGGTTACTTTTATTGGAAAATGGTATTTAGAAACCAAGATTTGGGCACGTCTTGTTTTCTAAATAATTGTTTATCTTGAAAAAACTTACAACCTTTTTTCTTATATTAGACTTACATATGTTTATCCTCAAAGTCATTTTTTCTGTTAGCGAGAAAAGTGAGATTCCTGTAGTGGCAGGTAGAAAATTTTCTTGTTAATATCTGCAATAGTGATTAATCAGACATATTACTACAACACACATTTCTAGTAATGAGAAGTAATTTTAGAATTTACCTTTTTAAGTTCATGGCACTTTTGTGGAAAACTTTGAAGAGCAGTTTTTTAAATTTCCATAATGATTATTTTTGATCTGGGATACAATTGAGAACAAGGAAACAAGGACAAAGGAAGGGCTCTTTGAGCTGCCAAGCAAAACGTACCATACTGGAGCTTAAGCACCTTGACTCACAGAATACCTCGGGCCTTTCCTTAGACTGCATTTACTCTTTTGTACACACAGCTCTACAAACTATGGTTATATAGTTTCCAAGCTTGTAGAAGATTTAAACCAGCAATTTAGAAGATCTAGAGTGAAGGCAACCATTAAGCAAAATGTCAGCAATAGAAGGGGCACCTGACTTATACATGTAGAGAAAGAAAACAGTCTGGGCACTTGGCCAGCAGGGCTGTGCAGAGCTCTTTAAGCTAAAGCGTCCATAACCCATGCCCACTGAGACTCTGGGCATTACTGGGGGCACATAATATAGTAAAGGTTGTTCGCAGCGATCACCTTGAATCATCAAGCAAGTGTTAAATTAGGTTTTTAGAAAAATACAGTTTAGGCAGCTTAGAGAAGTGTTGACACATTTCAGAAAGGTTTTCATTAACCTGGTTTATTAGTCAGCCAAAGGGGTGCTGATGGAAAGTACCAGAAATCTGTTGGCTTTTATAAAGGGTATTTGGGGTAGAAGCTTACAGTTACAAAGCCCTAAGGAATCCAACTCAAGGTACCATAAAAGGTACTTTAGCACCAAAGTCAGCTGCCATATGTTGAAGCAAGATGGCGGGCAGTCTCTGTCTGATCTCTCCTTCCTTCTTCCCCTTAAGGCTTCGTGGGCCCAGGTTCTTCTGATCTCAGCTGTAGGCTGGCATAGGGTTAGTCTCTCAAGCCTTCCTATATCAGTCTGGCATTGGGCTCATTTCTTTCCAGCCTTTCTCGACTGCTCAGCTATAAGCTATCAGGCAAATGACTCGGCTCTCTCTGGGGCTCCAGGATCGAACACGACAAAGCTCTCTCCTCTTCCTTGTCTATGGAGCTCTCTCTTCCTGCATCGTCTTCTGTGTGTCTTCTTGAGTGAGTGTCCATTTATATCAACCCATCAAGGGTGCAGGGACTCAACCAGAATCATGTCCTACTGATGTGGTAGAATCAAAGCCCTAATCTTAACATAATTTAATCAAAGACATCTCAGCTGAATCCAGTATAGTCAAAGGGTATCATACCCAGAGAAATAAACATAATCTTTCTTTTGGGGATTCATAAATAATCTCAGACTGCCACACCTGGTAAAATGAAAAGGTTGGTTGCAGGAATAATAAACCTTCTCTTAGTTATTCAGGTTGAACCTTTTGTTATTCAGAATTACTGAGAGCCAAAGTTTTTAAGCATACTGTACTCTACCAGTTTTAGTAAGGGTCATGATCATGAAAATGAGATCCTAATTTAATCTATTTATGCTAGCTTAGTCTTCCTTTAAGATACCAACCTTTCATTTCTGTTTTTCTCCCTTAAAAATTATATTATTAGTATGATTATCATTGTTACACCAAGAGAATTCAATTTCACAGAAGGATTTCATGTATTAGAAGACTTCTCAAAAAGAATGTAGAATATGATTCTCATATATTTACTGAGGAAAAAAGCAAAATTTGTTTTGTACAGAATTATTAAAGAGAATGAAGTGGGATTCCTTCATTTATTTACACAATTTTAAGGCTACTATTTCTCTGGCATAACAGGAGTTTTTTACTTTCTTATTTAACAAAATGCTGAATTTTGATTTGTTAGGATTGTTAGTTGATTCCTTTTCTCTTTAGAGTTGATTTGTAATCTTAGACCTGTGTTCCCAGTAGGACTACAGAGCTGCCTCCAAAAGGAAAAAAAAAATTATTATTATTATTTTTTTTTTTAGCTCAGAGTAACTGTGGATGTCCCCAGCTACCTTATAAATGGTCCAGGTGGATTTTGGAGTTGCTGGGGAATATGGCTACTACAAGGAAATTCTTGTAGCCCTTTCAAACGAATTTCCTCCTGCTGTGTGTATGTATTTAAAGGTAACTTTGAGAGTGGAGTGAAAGATAAGGGAATGTGGCAAGTTACCAATGTGTTTAGCAGAGGTTGAAAGTGTGGAAAGAATTAGAAAGAACAAATGTTAGGAGAAGGAAAGAAATGAAAGAGAAAGACCAGTTATACCAGTAAGAGATATAGCTGTAATTGTCATTCCCCATATAATTTCTCCTCTTCCCTCTACCATATTTTTTAATAATTATTTTTTATTTTTAAAGAAGCTTTAGATTACATAAATGAAATGCTAAATTAAAAAATAAGGGATTCCCATATGCCCTACTCCCTCCCCCTCCCACACTTTCCC
Source organism: Cabassous unicinctus (assembly GCA_029593785.1). NCBI lineage: Eukaryota > Metazoa > Chordata > Mammalia > Cingulata > Chlamyphoridae > Cabassous > Cabassous unicinctus. The sequence continues at coordinate 9,380 of JAQZBX010086471.1, read as the reverse complement.
TCATTAACAACATCCTTCATTAGTGTGGTACATTTGTTAAAATTGATGAACCCATATTAGAGTATTGCTACTAACCATGGACTATAGTTTAAATTACAGTTTACACTTTGTCCCACACAATTTTGTAAGTTATGACAAAATATACAATGCCCTGTATCCGTCACTACAATGTCATGCAGGACAGCTCCGAAGTCCTGAAAATGCCCCCATGTCAAATCTATTCTTCCCTCTCCCATCCCTCAGAGCCTCTGGTGGCCACTGCCTTTACATCAATGATAAAGAGTTCTTCCATTGCTAGAATAATAATGTCTATAACTAGAATAATAATAATGTCTACTTTAGTCCATTGTTCATTCCTCAATCTTGAGGATTTGGGGATGGTGATGCCAATTATGCTTCTAATTGAGAGGGGGCTTTGATCCCATGGAGCAGATGAATGGAGCTATCTTGCTTGCAGTTGCAGTCACTTTCTGTTCCTTGGGATGGGTGTGTTGTCCATCATCATCTCCTTGTTACTTGTCTTGGGTGATTCCAGTGAACTGGAGAGTAGGTGTTGCAACTCTCCTGAAATTCAGGGCTCAACCGGCACATGGATAGACCAAAGATTTAAGTCTCTGGACATATATTTATCAAGTATAGTGCTAATTATGGGTTCACATAAAAGGGACAGAAGAGCCATGTGTAGAGAACCTATAAATGAGTCTGACTTTGTTACACTCAGGAGCATAAATTCCAAAGTAAGGCCCTCTGACACAGTGCCAAATTCCTGAGCTGCCTGCCCTGCTTATAGTTTCTGGATATCTTTAGAGCCCTCAGGAGCCCCACTATTTGAGGCACTGTTTACTGTGGCAGTTGATGAGATCCTGCTTATGCAGGATCCTAATAAGCATAATCTCTGGAATGACCTCCTGATTCACTTTGAAATCTCTTAGCCATAAAAACTCATTTGTATTTACCGTTTACCCCTTTTGGTCAATGTCTTTTTCCAGATGCATTGATAGTTGGTGTTTGGTAATAATCCCTTGGTGCCAGGGAGGCTCATCCCCCAGAGTCATGCCCCATGCCGGAGGGGGAAGGTAGTATGTTTATATGCTAAGTTTGTCTTAGAGAGAGGCCACATTTTAGCAACAAGGAGGCTTTCAGGAGGTAACTCTTAGGCAGTATATAATACTAGGCCAAGGTTCAATTTCACAAGAAAAGGTTCATAACTGCAATCATCAGTGTCAAAGTCCTGGCATAATGGTCTCTTTCTTCACTAGACATTGCCCTTATACTCGGGGGATTCTTGCTGTCCTATTAGAGAATGTAGCAGAACTCCCCAGCATGGGAATTCAGTATTCTTTTGGTTATTGTGTGGATCTCCACCCCCCCACCCCCACCCCAAGACAATGTCCCATGAACAATTGAACATATTTGCATGTCTTAGAGGCATGCCCCAGGTGAACTCCTTGCCATGTGTCCCCACATCACTGATACCCCATACCAGTGATTCTCCCCCACCACTGCTGTGACACTTTTGTGATCCAAAACCTCTCCAAAAATGAAGCCAACAAAATAACCAAATAAAATTAATGAGAAAATGAAATAATAATTTAAAAAATAACCAATAAAATAAAAAAAAATTTAACACAATTTGAAATAATAATAAAAATTTAGACATTGTGTCTTTCATCACTGTAAGATCTGTTTCCTTGTATGTGTGGTGCATTTTCTTCCATATAGTCCCTCAGTGTCTTATTTTTTTTCATTTTATCTTCAAAGGAGCTTTAGGATACAGAAAAGTCACGTAAAGAATACAGGTGATTCCCATATACCCAACGCCCTCCCCCTATTCCCCTCTCCCTTATTAATGGCATTTTACACATGGATGGTACATTTGTTGCTTGATGTACAAATATTGAAGTATTGCTACTAACCATGGTCAATGGTTTACATTATGGTTTACATTTTGGATCGTTCTCTTTCATGGGTTTTAACAAAATTTGAAGTGGCCTATATCCATTATTGCAAGATCGTGCTGAACAATTCTAATGCCCTAAAAATGCCCTACATTCCATCTAATCAATTCTTCCCTCCCCCTCCCCTCAGAACCTGTGGTAATCACTAAGTTTCAATTTTTGAAGAATAAGATTCATCTTGCGATAATATCGAGGGCTTGACATATTGGTCTGTTTTCTTTTATTAGACACTGCCTATGTTCTCGAGGAATTCTTGTGCCTCTAATTGAGAACATTGCAGGACTCCTCAGGATGGGAGTTTAATATTTTTTTGTTTATTGTGTGGGTCTCCACCCACTGATATAGCACACTATTACAAGATGAACGCTTAGATATTCCATAGAAGCCTGCCCCAGGTGCATCCTATCCTCTGTACCTCCCCCACGGTCTACACCCTACACCAGTAACCCTCCCTTGCCATATTTGCCAAAAGAACATTTCCAACATTATAGGTTTAACCACAGACCTGCAAATCCCCAGAGTTCGTTTGCTCCTTTCTTGAACTTCCCCCAGTTCCATGGATAGTCCAACCCACCCCCATCCACCCTACTACCCTGCACATACCAGCAGCGCCAAACCCAATCATGTCACTGCACCACTGTCACATCCATCCACTGCCCAACCACACCCTTCCACCTTAAAGATTTTCCCCTTATGAACATCAGCTCACCACCCTCTACTCTCTTTCTGTCTCCTGTAAACCTATCTTCCAGACTCTATCTCTGTGATTCTTCTCAATTTGCTTAATTCATATCATTGAGGTCATGTAATATTTGTCCTTCAGTGCCTGGCTTACTTCACTCAACATGAGGTCTTCAAGATTCATCCATGTTACCCCTTGTGTTAATACTGCATTCCTTCTTACAGCTGAGTAATATTCCATTGTATGAATATACCACTGTTTGTTTATCCATTCATCTGTTGATTGACATTTGGGTTGCTTCCAACTTTTGGCAATTGTGAATAATGCCACTATGAACATTGGTGTGCATTTATCTGTTCGTGTTCCTGCTTTTAATTCTTCTGGGTATATACCCAGCAGTGGGATTGCTGGATCATATGGCAATTCTATAGTTCGGTTCCTGAGGAACCACCAAACTGTCCTCTACAATGGCTGTACCATTCTACATTCCCACCAGCAGTGGATAAGTGTTCCCTTTCCTCCACAGCCTCTCCAACACTTGTAATCCTCTGTTTTTTTAATAGCCGCCAGTCTAATGGGTATAAGATGATATCTCATTGTAATTTTGATCCGCATTTCCCTAATAGCTAGTGATATTGAGCATCTTTTCATATGCTTTTTAGCCATTTGTATTTCTTTTTTGGAGAAGTGTCTGTTCATATCTCTAGCCCATTTTTTAAATGAGTTGTTTGTCTTTTTATTTTCAAGATGTAGGATTTCTTTATATATGGTTGATATTAGGCCTCTCTTGGAGAGTTGGTTACCAAATACATTCTTCCATTGAGTAGGCTGCCTTTTTCACTTTCTTGACAAACTCCTTTGAAGCACAAAAGTTTTGAATTTTGAGGAGATCCCATTTATCTATCTTTTCTTTCATTGCTCGTGCTTTGGGTGTAAAGTTTATGAAACCATTTCCTACTACAAGTTCTCGTAGATGCTTCCCTACGTTATCTTCTAGGAGCTTTATGAACTTGGCTCTTATATTTAGATCTTTGATCCATCTTGAGTTAATTTTTGTATAAGGTGTGAAATGGTGGTCCTCTCTCATTCTTTTGGATATGGATATCCAGTTCTCTAAGCACCATTTGTCGAGGAGGCCGTTCTCTCCCAGTTGAGTGGGCTTGGTGGCCTTGATGAATATCACTTGACTGTATATGTGAGGATATATATTGGAACTCTCAATTTGGTTCCATTTGTCAGTATGTCTATCCTTGTGCCAATACCATGTGGTTTTGACCACTGTAGCTTTGTAGTATGTTTTAAAGTCAGGTAGTGTGATTCCTCCAATTTCGTTTTTCTTTTTCAGTATGTCTTTGGCTATTTGGAGCCCCTTGCCCTTCCAAATAAATTTCATAGTTAGTTTTTCCAATTCAGTAGAAAATGCTGTTGTAATTTCTATTGTGATCGTGTAAAATCTGTAAATCATTTTGGGTAGGACAGACATCTTGATGATGTTTAGTCTTCTAATCCATGAACGGGAATATTCCTCTATTTCTTTAGGTCTTCTTTGATTTCCTTTAACAATGTTGTGTAGTTTTCTGCATATAAGTCCTTTACATCTTTAGTTAAGTTTATTCCTAAGTATTTGATTCTTTTGGTTGCTGTTGCAAATGGAAGTTTTTTCTTGATTTTTCTCCTCAGATTCCTCATTATTGGTGTACAGAAATGCTACTGATTTTTGCGCATCGATCTTATATCCTGTCACTTTACTGAACTCATTTATCAGCTCTAGAAGCTTTGTTGTAGATTTCTCAGGACATGTATAGGATCATGTCATCTGCAAACAATGAAATTTTTACTTCTTCCTTTCCAGTTTGGATACCTTTTACATCTTTTTCTTGCCTAAGTGCTTCAGCAAGTACTTCTAACACAGTGTTAACTAAGAGCGATGACAGTGTGCATCCTTATCTTTTTCCAGATCTTAGAGGGAAAGCTTTTAGCATTTCACCATTGAATAATGTTACCTGTGGGTTTTTCATATATACCCTTTATCACGTTGAGGAAGTTTCCTTTTATTCCTGTTGTTTGAAGTGTTTTTTATAAGGAAAGGGTGTTGTATTTTGTCAAATGCTTTTTCTGCATCAGTAGAGATGATCGTGTAATTTTTTTCTTTCAATTTGTCAATTTGATGTATTAAATTGATTCTCTTATGTTGAACCATCCTTGCATACCAGGGATGAAACCCACTTGGTCATGGTGTATAGATTCATTTGATGTGTTGTTGAATATGATAAGCAAGTATTTTGTTGAGTATTTTAGCATCCAGGTTCATCAGAGAGATTGGTCTGTAGTTTTCCTTTCTTATGGTGCCTATATTTGGCTTTGGTATTAGGGTGATGTTGGCATCATAGAATGAGTTAGCAGTATTCCCTTCACTTCTGTGTTTTGGAAGAGTTTGGAAGAGTTATTTTTTTCCAAAGTGTTTGGTTGAATTCATCTCTGAAGCCATCTGGTCCTGGGCTCTTCTTAGTTGGGAGGTTTTTGATGACTAATTCAATCTCGTTACTTGTGATACATCTGTTGAGTTCATCAGTTTCTTCTTTAATCAATGTAGGCTGCTTGTGTGTTTCTAGAAATGTATGCATTTCATCTGTTATCCATCTTGTTGACATACAAGATACTCTTTATGATACTATTTCTGTGTGATTAGTGGTGATATCCCCTTGTTTCTTATTTTATGTATTTACATCTTTCTTTTTTCTTTATTAGTCTAGCTAAGCATTTGTCAATTTTATTAATCTTCTCAAAGAACTAACTTTTGGTTTTGTTAATTTTTTCTAGTGCTTTCTCATTTTCAATTTCATTTAACTCTTCTTTAATCTTTGTTATTTCATTCTTTCTACTTGCTTTGGGATTAGTTTGTTGTTCTTTCTCTAATTCCTCCAGGTGTGCAGTTGGGTCTTTGATTATAGCTCTTCTTTTTTTATATAGGCATTTATGGTTATAAATTTCCCTTTCAACAATGCTTTTGCTGCATCCCATAGGTTCTCATGTTGTGTTTGTCATTTTCATTTGTTTCAAGGTAGTTACTGATTTTGTTTGCAGTTTCCTCCTTGACCCACTGATATCCAAGAGTGTGTTGTTTAACTTCCATATTTTTGTGCCTAATCTGGTTCTCTGCCTCTTAACTGATTTCCAGCTTCACTCCATTGTGGTCAGAGAAATTACTTTGTATAATTTCAATCTTTCTGAATTCCTTGAGAGTTGTTCTGTGGCCTAGCATGTGGTATGTCCTGGAGAATGATCCATATGTGCTTGAGAAGAAACTATATCTCACTGTATTTGGGTGTAACATTCTGTATATGTCTATTAGGTCTAAATCCTCTAACATATTAGTCTCTGTTTCTTTATTGATCCTCTGCCTAGATGTTCTGTCTAATGATTATAATGGTGTATTAAAGCCCCCCGCTATAATTGTAGAGGCATTTATTTCTCCACTTAGTTTTTCCAGTGTTTCCCTCTTATATTTTGAGCCACCCTGGTTAGGTGCATAAATGTTTGTGATTGTTCTTTCTTCTTTATAGATTACTCCTTTCATTAATATGCAGTGTCCTTCTTTGTCTCTTAAAATAGTTTTGCATTTAAAGTCTATTTTGTATGATATTAGAATAGCTACTCCCACCTTTTTCTGGTTACGGTTTGTGTGTAAAATTGTTTCCCAACCATTCACCTCCTTGAATCCCTGGGTGTAATGTGAGTTCCTTGTATACAACATATAGATGGGTCATATTTCCTTATTCATTCTGCCAATCTATGTCTCTTGATTGGAGAGTTTAATCCATTAACATTCAGTGTTATTACTGTCAAGGCATTACTTAGATTAGCCATTTTTTTCTTTAGGTTTATATTTGTCATATGTTTTTATTTCTCTTTTTATCTTTCTAGTTATTCTTACCAATAATCTTCCTTCCTATACTCTCCTCTAACCCTCTCTCTTCTGTTTTATTCTTTCAGTGAGCAGAACTCCCTTTAGTATTTCTTGAAGGGCAGGTTTCTTGTTGACATATTCTCTTAATTTCTGTTTATCTGTGAACATTTTGAACTCTCCCTCATTTTTGAATGTGAGCTTTGCTAGATAGAGAATTCTTGGCTGACAGTTTATTTCTTTTAGCACCTTAACTATGTCATACCATTGAGCTTCCCTTGTATGTGATGTATCTCTTTTCTCTTGCTGCTTTCAGTATTCTCTCTTTGTCTTGAGCAATGGGCAATTTGATAAACATATGTCTTGGGGTAGGCCTGTTAGGATTTATACTGTTTGGGTTACGCTATGCTTCCTGGACATGTATGTCCATGTCCCTCATAAGAGTTGGGACATTTTCAGCCATTATTACCTCTAACACTCCTTATGCCCCCTTTTCCTTATCTTCTTCCTCTAAGATGCCTATAATGTATATATTTGTGCATTTTGTGTTGTTCAAATCCCTAAGTCCCTGCTGGATTTTTTGTATCTTTTTATCTATCTGTTCTACTCTGTCTGATTCCAGATGTACTGTCTTCAGCATCACTGGTTCTTTCCTCTACCTGTTCAAATCTGTTACGTGCTTCCAGTGTATTTTTGATTTCTAGCATTGTGCCATTCATCACCATCAGATCCATTATCTTTTTATGTATGTTTACAGTTTCTTCAGTATGTTCCCCCAGTGTCTTTTTAATATCCTTTATCTCTTCCTTTACTTCATTAAGTTGATTCATGATATTTGTTTGGACATCCTTGATTAGTTTTTCCATGTTCTGCAGCTCCTCCTGCTTTTTAGTTTGTTCATTAGACTGGGCCATGTCTTCCTGTTACTTAGTATGTATTGTAATTTTTTGTTGATGTCTAGGCATCTGTTTATCTTGATGGGCTTAATTCGGTTCATTAGCCCTCTACCATATTTTACAGTCCTAATGTTTATAGGTTTTTAAGGCAGGGAAATCAGTTCCTTTTAGAGATAAGAACAATTTCTCAAACTACCTTTTCTTTCCAATGTAAGAGAATACAGGCAGTTTTACTTCACCTGCTACTAGCAGGTTTTATACTCTGCCAGAGAAATTAGTTGGAACTATGATAAAACATTTGTTGAGCTAATGTGTTTTATTTATTAATGTGTGGTAATTTGTCTTTTTCACAAAATTCCAGGAGCTGAAAGCTAGTGACATAGTTTTCCGGCAGTTCTGTTTTTCTTTTTTTTAAACTGTGGAATTCTCCTTGAATTAAAGCAACTTTGACAGATATAACCATTCTGATTGATTAATGTAGTGGACCATATATCTTTTGAATGGTCACTTATGTCATTGAAGTGCACTGTATTTTCATCAGCCATTTAATATGTATTATTTTAGTTTTATCACTCATTCGATTTTATACATGATGCCAGTTATTTCTCCCGTTTTTTCCCTTTAATGTCCGTTAAGAAGCTGGTCTAGAATTCTTGTTTCGTCATTTGATGTCAGTATTATGTGGGCTGTTTTAAAATGTCTCCTATTCCCAAAGATGTAGTCCCTTTGAGCTTAGATAAGTATAGTTGCCTCCAAATACTTGGATACTTGGATCCAGTTGCCTTTAAACATCTTGGAAGTTTACAGAATACATATTTTGAATACAGTTAAATTAATTCTTTTTTAAAAGGTGTCCTCAAAAGTCAAGGTTTTCATCATGTATTTTGAATGTCTGTTTTTTATTTGCTCAGAGTCTAAACATTTTGGAGGTTTAGGGGTCAGTGGGGAGATCTACAAGGATGTCATGCCCTTAACCTAAATAAATGGATAGATAGCAGAGACCCTGAACTCTGAAATACTCTGCAGTTATATGACTATTTTGGGGGACTGGGCATCCACTACCCTTTTTCATTCTCAAGGGGTTGATGATATCCCCCCTTCCACCCCCCAAAAAGAAGGTAAGTGACCACTGAACTAGCCCTTTAGCCTACTTTTGCAGATAAGAAAATAAGACTAAAGATTTGAGGTCAGAATTGGCTATAGTTAGTAGTAATGTTTTGACGATGCTCTTTCATAGTTTATAACAATCATTTCACAACAATGCAAGTTGTTAGTGGTGGGGTAATGTATGGGAGCCCTGTATGATGATATGCATGTTTTTTTTTTAAGTTTACAATTTGTGCTATGCACTTGTTTATGGATGTTCAATGTATGAATGATAAACTTCAATAAAAAACCCAGCTAATTAGTAGCAGAGCTGGGATTAAAACTCAAGTCTCTTTCCCAGGTCATTTCTTATTCCCTTATACTGCCACTTCTCAGAAATACTTTGATTCCAAAACACAAATCTAAGCCTGCTTGTAAATAATTGCAACTTAATTAGCATTCTTTCACATATGAAACCATTTGGATTTACATTTCTTCTTAAAAATGAACAGCAGCAAAAAAATTTGGCACATGAGTTTTCTAGTATCTACTTTAAATTATTTGTTTTTTTTTTTAATCGTAAAGTTTAACAACATGAGATCATTATTTTTTTTTATTGTTCATAAAAATCAAGATTTTTCACAGTACATACCACTATTTGTAAAATGATATATAAATACATATGCATATATGTGCATTTTCTTACATAAATGTTATTTTATATATATATATTTTTAAAGGTGCTTAGATTACCTAATTATTACTCAGAAATTACAGAGATTCCCATGTTCCCCACCTCCCACACCTCCCACAACATCCCACACCAACATCCTTCATCAGTGTGGGACATCACC
>JAQZBX010086470.1:0-12993 GCA_029593785.1 Cabassous unicinctus | reverse complement strand
TAACTCCTGAAGAAACCTCAGATAAGGGTTATGTTGATTATATTTGGCAAGAGAAGGGGGCATTTTTAAACACCTGAAACAACTTATTTTAATTACTGTTTGTATTTTGGGGTCTTCTTTATGATTTCTTTCAGCCATAAAATAATTTGAATTGTTTCACCAGTTGAGTTAATAGAATGTAATGATGTAATTGGAGGGTGTGGAATAGAAAGATGTAGATGAGGAAGCATATGGAGAAATTACAACCTCCTCAGTGGTCTTTAAGGGCAAACTTGTTACATTTATGAAAAAAAAATTATCCCATATTTAATTCCAGGCATGGAAACTGAAGGCATTTTCTCTAGAGAGGAATGAAGATTTATTAGCCTTTCCCTTCTCTTTGTGATATTCATAATCACCCAGTGGCAATATTTTTTTTTCACCAAGCCTTGGGATTTGTTTAATTTACTGGGTATTTCCTTTATCATATTCTCTAAGGTAAAAAGAAAAAGTAAGATCATCTGATGGGCAGAACTATACAGATATTTAATTAATCCCCTGACAAGTGTATAAATTAATTTTATCCAAATTAAGTTGTTTCAGTTACTTCTTTGTCTAGCATGTGGTAAGTCAATTGGAAAATAATCATCCAGGAATATAAAAAGCCTTTATACCACCTATTACTTCTCTAAATATATAGTCATACCTCAGAAATATTGCAGGTTCAGGTCCAGATAACCACAATAAAGAATATATCCTAATGAAGTGTGTCACACAATGTATTGGGTTTCCCAATGTCGGTACAAGTTATGTGTACCCTATTCTGTAGTCTATTAAGTGTGAAAAACATTATGTCTTAAAAAGTGTACAAATCTTTATTAAAAATTGCATTATTGCTAAAATATGCTAACTGTCATTTGAGGACTCAGAGAGTTAGAATTATTTTGCTGGTGAAGGATATTGCCTCAATGATGATGGCTGTTGATTAAAAATGGTTCTACTTTGAAGTAACTACTACATTTAGTAACAGATTTTTCTCAAACAAAATATAACACAACAGAAAGATAAAGAATGTCTGGAGAAGGACGGCAAGATGATGTCAGTTTAAGTGGGCACTCACCATCTCTTTCTCAGAGGTCTGCTGATTGGGGGCAGGATCCTTCCCAGGTGAGCTTTTCTGGGAGCCCATGGAGTGGGAAACTTTGGGGCATTGATCTGGAGGGATCTGGACAGGGAGATAGATTGCTCAAGGTAAAATCATGAGTCTTTAGCCCCAAACCTGGAAATCATGGAGAGCTAAGCCCCATCTTCAGGTCAAGGAGCCAGGGTGAGCCCCGACTCCTGTTGACCACCCAGTGAGAGGGAGCATTCTCTGAGCGTGAGAAGGTTCTGGCAAGGGGCTGATAGGGGTTTCCTTTCTATGGGTTTGCTTGCCTGGACCCTCTTAGAGTTTGGGGAACACACCAACCAGCTCGAAGTGGCACCAGGCTGAGGGGATAGGTGAATCTGCTGAGGAAGCCTGATTTACCTAACCACCCTGGGATACAGAGACTTGGCCTGAGAGGGGATGGAGTCAGCCAGTTTAATAGCTCTGCACTGAAGACTGTCAGACTTTGAACGTCCCTAAGGGAGTCAGGCAGTGGGAAGTGCTTAATAAGTTTTCAAGAGCCTCAGAGGAAGGGGTGGTCTAGAAGTGGCTTGAAATCATTTCTGTGTGGTGTATGCAGTCATCAGGGTCCCATTTGAATTTCAAAAGGGAACTCAACCTGACCAGGAGAGGGGAGGGGGGATCTGCTCATACAGCCTGCTGAATTCTGTTGCCCTAGGACAGTAAAACCTGCCTGGGGGAAATTGACTGAATAGCTTTCTGAAGAGCTAACTTACCCAACTGGAGAAGTAGATCAGTGGAGGAATTTCTGCCTTGAGTGTGTGTGGTCCCTAGTTCGATTCCCTCCTCCTCTAAGAGTAGTGATCCACTGGGATATCTAACATCCAGCTGATATCATAGGACAGGGAGAACATAGACATTATTTTTGTACTAGCTTCTTTTGGGTCCCTTGTTTTTCCAAAAAAAATAAATAAAAGGTTACATTAAAAGAAAAGCAACTTAGTTTACTCACTAAAACCCATCTCAACACAAAATGCACAAACATATGCATTATAGGCATCCCAGAGGGAGAAGAGAAGGGAAAGGGAACAGAAGGTATGATGAAGGAAATAATGGCTGATAACTTCACAACCCTATTGAAGGAGATGGAGGTACATGTCCAGGAAGCACAGTGCACCCCAAACATTATAAACCCCAACAGGCCTACTCCAAGACTTATACCTGTCAAAATGTCCAATGTTCAAGACAAAGAGAAAATACTCAAAGCAGCAAGAGAAAAGAGAACCATAACCTATAAGGGAAGCACAATAAGATTAAGTGCTGATTTCTCATCTGAAACCATGGAGGCAAGAAGGCAGTGTTATGACATAGTCAAAGTACTCAAATAAAAAATGTCCAGCTACAAATTATCTAACTAGCATAGCTGGCATTCAAAAATGATGAATAGTTCAAAATATTCACAGATAAACAGAAATTAAGAGAGTTGCCAATAAAAACCTGTACGCCAAGAAATACTAAAGGAAGTTCTACAGGTTGAAAGGAAAAAACTGGAGAGAAGGAGTTGGAGGAGAGTGTAAGAACAACTAAAAAGACTAAAAGATAAATAAAAACAACATATGACATACATAAACCCAAAGAAACTATGGCTAATGTAAGTAATTCCTTGAGAGAAATGACACTGGATGTTAATGGATTAAACTCACCACTCAAGAGACACAGATTTGCAGAATGGATAAGGAAATATGACCCTCTATATGTTGTATACAAGAAACCAACCTTAGACCCAGCAATTCAAGGAGGCTGAAAGTGAATGGCTGGAAAACAATTTTACAAGCAAACAACCACCAAAAAAAGGTGGGAGTAGCTATACTAATATTGGTCAAAATAGAATTTAAATGAAAATTTATTTTAAGAGACAAAGATGGACACTATACATGAGTAAAAAGGGTAAACTTTCAAGAAGAAAGAACAATCATAAGGATGCATGCACCTAATCAGGGTGCCTCAAAATACAGGAGGCAAACTCTGGAAAAACTAAGTGGAGACACAAATGCCCCTACCATTATAGTGGCAGACTTTAATACACCATTATCACCATTAGACAGAGCATCTTGAGAGAGAATCAATAAAGAAACAAAGACTCTGAATAATACATTAGAGGATCTGGACCTAATAGATATATACAGAAGGCTACAACCAAATACCGTGGGATATACATTCTTCTCGAGTGCACATGGATAATACTCCAAGGTAGATCACATGCTAGGCCACAGAACAACTCTCAATGAGTTCAGAAAGATTGAGATTAAACAAAGTAATTTCTCTGACCATAATGGAATGAAACTGGAAATCACTAAGGGCCAGAGAACCAGATTAGGCACAAAGATATGGAAGTTAAACAACACACTCTTAGACAAACAGGGGGTCAAGGAGGAAGTCTCAAAAGAAATCAGTAACTACCTTGTAATGAATGGAAATGACAACAAAACATATCAAAACCTATGAGGTGCAGCCAAAGTTGTACTGATAGGGAAATTCATAGTCATAAAGCATATATCAAAAAAGAAGAAAAAGTTAAAATTGAAGACCTAACTTCACACCTGACAGAATTGGAAGAAAAACACCAAATTAACACCAAAGGATGAGAAAGAAGGAAATAACAAAGTTTTGAGCAGAACTAAATGATATAGAAATTTAAAAAGCACTAGAAAAATAAACCAAATGTTGGTTCTTCGAGAAGATCAATAAAATTGACAAACCCTTAGCCAGACTAACAAAGAAAAGAGAGAGCAGATGTAAATACACAAAATAAGAAATGACGAAGGGGATATCATGACTGACCCCACAGAAATAAAGTGTATCATAAGAGGAAACTTTGAAAAATTATATGCCAACCAGAATGATAATCTAGAGGAAATGGTCAAATTCCTAGAAACTCACAAGCAGCCTACATTGATGAAAGAAGAAATTGATGAACTCAACATTCCAATTACAAGTAAAGAGATAGACTCAGTCATCAAAAACCTCCCAACTAAGAAGAGGCCAGGACCAGAAAGTTTCACAGGTGAATTCTATCAAACATTCTGGAAAGAGCTAACACCAATGCTGCTTAAGCTCTTCCAAAAAATAAAAGTAGAAGCAACATTGCCTAACTCATTCTATGATGCCAATATTACCCTAATACCAAAGCCAAACAAAGATGATGCAAGAAAGAAAAATTACAGATCAATCTCTCTAATGAACCTAGATGCTAAAATCCTCAACAAAATACTTGCCTTATGTAATCAACATCACATCAAACTAATTATACACCATGACCAAGTGGGTTTCATCCCGGGTATGCAAGAATGGTTCAACATAAGAAAATCAAACAATGTAATACACCACATAAACAGATTGAAAGAAAAAAATAATATGATCATCTCTATAGATGCAGAAAAAACATTTGACAAAATACAGCACACTTTCCTGATAAAAACACTGCAAAAGATAGGACTAGAAGGAAACTTTCTGGACATAATAAAGTATATAAGAAAACACCACAGCAAACATCTTCTTCAATGGTGAAATCCTAAAAGCTTACCCTTAAGATTGGGAACAAAACAAGGATGCCCACTATCACCACTCCTATTTAACATTGTCCTAGAAATACTTGCTTGAGCACTGAGGAAAGAAAAAGATATAAAAGACATTCAAATTGGAAAGGAAGAAGTAAAAATTTCACTGTTTGCAGATGACATGATCGTTTATGTAGAAAGCCCTGAGAAAACTACAACAAAGCTTCTAGAACTTATAAATGAGTTCAGTAAATTAACAAGCTATAATATCAGTACTCAAAAATTAGTAGCAATTCTGCACACTAATAATGGGCAATCTGAGAAGGATATTAAGAAAAAACTAAAATTTACAATAGTAACTTTAAGAATCAAATACTTAGGAATAAATTTAACTAAAGATGTAAAGGACTTATATACAGAAAACTACACAACACTGTTAAAGCAAATCAAAAAACTTATATTCCCTGTTCCTGGAAAGGAAGACTAACCACCATCAAAATGTCTATCTTACCCAAACTAATCCAAAGATTTAATGCAATCCCAATAAAAATCAACACTGTATTTTTTAAGGAATTGAAAAAACTAACTTCAAAATTTATTTGGAAGGGTAAGAGGCCCTGAATCACCAAAGACATATAGAAAAAGAAAAATGAAGTTGGAGGTATCACATTAACTGACTTTAAAACATACTACAAAGCTACAGTAGTCAAAACTGCATGGTATTGGCACAAGGATAGACCTACGGATCAATGGAACTGAATTGAGTGTTTTGATATAGATCCTCACATATACAGTCATCTGATATTCGACAAGGCCACCAAGCCCACTCAGTTGGGAGAGAATGGCCTCTTCAACAAGTGGTGATTGGAGAACTTGATATCCATATCCAAAGGAATGAGAGAGGAACACCATCTCACACCTTATACAAAAATCAACTCAAGATGAATCAAAGATCTAAATATAGGAGCCAAGACCATAAAAACTTTGTAAGATAATGTAGGGAAGCATCTAAAGGACTTGTGATAGAAAATGGTTTCATGAACTTCACACACACAGCATGAGTAGCAAAAGAAAAAAATAGATAAATTGGATCACTTCAAAATTAAAAAAACATTTGCACCTCAAAGGATGTTACCAAGAAAGTAAAAAGGCAGCCTACCAAATGGGAGAAAATATTCCATAACCATATATCTCATAGGAGCCTAATATCCTGCCTATAAAAAGAAATCCTTCACCTCAAAAATAAAAACACAAACAATCCATTTAAAAAAGGGGCAAGTGACCTGAAAAGACACTTCTCCTAAGAAGAAATACAAATGTCTAAAAAGCACATGAAAAAATGCTCAACATCACTAGCTATTAGGGAAATGCAAATCAAAACTACAATAAGATACCATCTTACACCCATTAAAATGGTGCTATTAAAAAAACAGCAGACTAGAAGTGTTGGAAAGGATGTGGAGGAATGGGAATCCTCATCCACTGCTGGTGGGATTGTGGAATAGTCCAGCCACTTTGGAGGGCAGTTTGGTGGTTCTACAAAAAAACTAACTATAGATCTTCTGTGTTATACAGCAATTCCACCGCTGGGTATATACTCAGAAGAATTGAAAGCAAAGACACAAACAGGTATATGAACACCAATGTTCATAGCGTCACTGTGCACTATTGTCAAAAGTTGGAATCAACCCAGGTACCCATCAACAGATGAATGGATAAGCAAAATGTGGTTCACACATACAATGGAATATTACTCAGCTGTAAGAAGGAATAAAGTGCTAACACATGGGATAACATGGATGATTCTTGAAGAGCTTATGTTGAGTGAAGCAAGCCAGGCATTGAAGGATGAAAAGTACATGACCTCACTGTTATGAATTAAGGAATTAGAGCAGTCTCTGAGAACTATTGTCTGAAAGATAGGTTTTCAAGAAAGAGAAAGAGAAGAGAAAGTTGTGAGCCATCACCCATACAGATGTCATCTATGGTAAAGTGATAGAATGTAATTGTGTATTGAAGAGTAGTACAGTTGGGTAGTGATATTATTGGGTTTGGTGGTGCAGGGTGACAGGTGTGTAGATAGGGAAGGATAGGTTAGAATACCTAGGATACTGGGGGGAGAGATAGAGAGGGACCAGGTGAACACTTGGGATTTGTGGGTAGGAGATTGAAAGTACAGAGTTGGGAGTGCCCTTATGTCAATATGACAAGGAAATGTCACTTGTGAAGGGTGTTGGTTGGGGGGGCATTCCAGACAGGGCATTTCTGGAGCAGGCTTCCAGGCTGTATGCGGGTGTCATTCTATCATAATGTGTTGTATCAGTGGGTGGAAACCCACATAATGAGCAAGAAGGAGATGGACTCCCATCTTTGGGAGTACTGATTCACTCAGAAATAATCAGGTGGGCTTCCCTTAAGAGCAAGGGCGGTTCCTAATAGGGAGGACAAACCAGTGTGTCAAGACCTCTTGTTGCATGTAACTGAATCTTGTCATTCAATGAGTCAAGCCAGGGGGTCGTCGTGGGCCCCTGGGGAATGGGGAGGGAAGAACAGAATAGACAAATGGGGTATTTAGTGGTCAGTGGAAATGTTTCTCATTACCTTACAGTGATGGACAAAGAACATGGTAAATATCATCAAAATTTATAAAAGTGTACTCTCTAAAATGTAAACCATATTGTAAACCATTGACAATGTTTAGTAGCTAATTTTCACTATCTGTATATCACTTATAACAATGCTACCATCCACATACAAAAAGGTTTTAATATGGGTTAAGGAAAGGGGGAGGAGGTTTGGTATATGAGAGTCTCTTGTATTCTATATGTGACTTTGAAAATTAAATGAAAAATAGTGAGACCCTGGGGACTGAGAGGGGGAAAGGGCCAGGGTACAGAATGGACACCAGATATTGCAGTGATAAAAGGCAAAATGTAAAAAAAAATGTGTTTGTTTTTTTCCCCATTTTTTGAATATCCCAATCCTTTAATTTTATTTTATTTTTAATTTTTTAAAAGTTTTCATTTATTTTATCTCTTACATTTAAACTTATCATTATTAATTCATTTTCCTATTAATTGTATTTGGCTATTACATTGGCTTCATCTTTAAAGAAGTTTTGGATCACAGAAGGATTACAACTGTGGTGGGAGGGGATCCTTGGTGGGGGGTGTCAGGGATGGTGGGTGCATGGGAGGAAGTTCACCTGAACATACATAAAAGGTATATAAAATTGTTCAAATGCTCATGGGGCATGGTCACAGTGGGTGGAGAATCACTCAATAAATGAGAGAATACTGAATTCCCATCCTGGAGAGCTCTGCCACATTCTCTAAGGGAGTAGCAACAGTCCCCCAAGCACAGGGACAGTGTCTGGATAAGGAGGATGATACACTAAAAGGCTCTTGTTATTGGTGACTAGCCTTACAAGTCTTTGTTCTTGAAACTTTGAAAGTTAAAATATTCTTATGGGGTGCCTAAGGGTTGCCTCTTGAGAGCCTCCTTGTTGCTCAAATATGGCCTCTCTCTAAGCCAAACTCAGCATATGAATGCATTACTTTCCTTCCAGCTTGGGACATTACTCCCAGGGATGAGCCTTCCTGGTAATGAGGGATTACTACCAGAGGCCAACTGGCAATACGGCTGGAAAAAGATCTCAAATAAAAGGCGGAAAAGGTAAAGAAAAATGAGTTCATATGGCTAAGAGACTTGAAAGTGAGTCGGGAGGTCATCCCAGAGGTAACACTTATGCACATCAAAGTAGGATGTCAAATGCTTCCAATGTGGATATCACCCCAAATAGAAGGTCTCCTGAGGGCTCTGGAGACACCCAGGTCCTGTATCAGGGTGTATAGCTCCAGAGTTCAGAGCCTTATTAGTGGGCACTACTTTGGAATCTGTGCTCCTGAGAGTGACAGAGTTGGACTCAAATATGTCTTCCCTCCACATGGTCCTTCTGTCTCTTCTATTCAAACCTATATGTGATGCTGGAGTTCATAGGTGTACTTCCAGAAACTGGAGTCTTTGGGCTGTCCATGTGCCTGCTGTGCCTGGAATCTCGATGGAGCTGCAACTCCTACTCTACAGCTCATTGGACTCACCTAGGACACCTGGCAGGGAGTGATGATGGACAACAGCCATCCCAGGGATTGGAGAGAGTCTGCAGCTGCAGGCAGGAAAATCCCATTCATCTTATCAATGGGATATAAGCCCCCTTTCACTTGGAGGTAGAATGGACATCACCATCCCAGACACGTCAGGAATGGGGGAAGAGCTATGGACTAAAGTGGATTTACTGGTATTCTATTATAGACATATTGTGATTCAAACAATGGAAGAAATTACAACATTAATGTGGAGCCAATGGCCACTGGATGCTTTGGGAGCAGGGAGAGGGAAAAGCAATTGTAATACAGGGGCTTTTTCTGGACTTGGGAATTATCCTGAGTCACATTGTAAATAGAGTGTGGTCTGTAATATGAACCATGGTCCATGCTTAATGGCAAAGCCCCAGGTTGTGTATATCCATTGCAGGTGTTTTGCCACACTAATGAAGGATGTTTATGTGGTAGGTTGTGGGAGGTGTGGGAGGTGGGGCATATGGGAATCCCTATAGTTTTTGAGTAACATTTATGTAATCTAAGTATCTTTTAAAATATAAATAAAAAATTATTATTAATAAAAAACTGAAGGGAGAAATAGAAATCTCTACAATTAAAATTGCAGACTTCAACACAACACTCACAACATTAGAAAGAACAATTAGAAAGAAGATCAACAAGGAAACACAGAACTTGAACAATATGATAAATCAACCAGAACTAACAGACATATACATAATGTTGAATCCCAAATCAGTGGGTTATAAATTTTTCTTAAGACCTTATGGATCTTTCTATGGGACAGTCCACATATTTGGTCACAAAACAGGTCTCAATAAACATGAAATTATTAAGTTATTCAAAGCACCTACTCGGATCATAATTTAATGAAACTGGAAATCAATAATAGATGGAAAAGAGGAAAATTTGCAAATGTGTGGAGGCTAACCCACAAACTCCTAAACAATAAATTTGTCAAGAAATTGTAAGGTAAGTTATTAAATTAGAAAGATTAATGAAAATGAGAAAACTGCTTATCAAAATTTATATGAAACAGGGAAGGCAGTGGTGAGAAGTAAATTTTACCCCTAGATGCCTATATTTAAAAAGAAGAAAAATCTAAAATCAAAGATCTAACTGAACAACTGGAGAAACTAGAAGAAGAAGAGAAAACCAACCTCAAAGCAACAGAAAGATATATATAATAAAATTAGAGCAGAAATAAATGAAATTGAGAACAACAACAAAAATTATTAAAATCACCAAAATATCAAAGGCTGATTCTTTGATAATTTCAGTAAAATTGACAAAAGTTTAGCAAGATTAATGAAGAAAAAAGAGAGAATACGCAAATAAATCAAATCAGAAATGAAAGGGGGGAAGCTATGAATGACCCGATAGAAATAAAAAGGATCCGAAATGGATATTATAAGAAACTGTATTGTAACAAACTAGACAATGTAGATGAAATGGACAAATTCCTAGATGAAGAAATAGGCTACTCTGATGCTTCAATAAATATAAGTACTCAACAAACAAATAATATTTAAAGGGATTGAATCAGTTAACAAAAATTTCCCAACAAAGGAAAGTCCAGAACTAGGTGTCTTCAAATGTGAATTCTACCAAGCATTTCAAGAAGAATTAACATGAAGCTTGTTTAAATTCTTCCAAAAAATTGAAGAGGAGGGAAATTCTATGAAGCTAACATCAACCTAATACCAAAGCCAGATAAAGATACTACAAGAAAAGAAAATTACAGATTAATCTAATGAAAATAGGTGCAAAAATTCTCAACAAAATACTTGCAAATAGAATCAAACAGCTTATCAAAAGAATTATATACCATGACCAAGTGGGATTTATTCCTGGTATGCAAAGATTTCAGAAAAAGAAAATCAATAATGTAATGCATCATATTAACAAATTGAAGGAACAAAACCACATGATCATCTTGATCAATGCAGAAAAAGCATTCAACAAAATCCAGTAATCTTTCTTGATAAAAAACACTTAAGATAGGAATAGAAAGAATGCTTGTCAATATGGTAAAAATGTATATATGAAAAACCCACATCAATATACTACTTAAAGGGAAAGGTTGTAAGCTTTCTCTCTAAGATTGGGAAAAAGACAAGGATGCCCACTATCACCATTGTTATTCAACATTGTGCTAGAAGTTTCAGCTAGAGCAATTAGAAAATTAAAAAAAAATGAAATAAAAGATACCCAAATAGGAAAAAAGGAAGTACAACTCTCACTATTTTTGGAAGACGTGATCTTATATTTTGAAAACTCTGAAATGTCTACCTGACATTCTTGATAAATACTTGAGCTAATAAAAATGTTCATCAAAGTGGCAGGATAAACATGCAAAAATCAGTAATGCTTCTGTACACTATTATTGAACAATCTGAGGAGGAAATCAGGGAAAAATTCCATTTACAATAGCAACAAAAAGACTCAAATAGATAGGAATCATTTTAACCAAAGAAGTACTGGACCTATACGCAGAAAATTACAAAACAATGCTAAAAGAAATCAACAAAGACCCTAAGCAATAGAATACTTTCCATGTTCATGGCCTGGAGGATGAAATACTGTGAAAATGTCAATCCTATCCAAACTGATTTATAGATTCAATGCAATACCAATCAAACTTCCAATAGTCTAGTTTACAGAAGTAGAAAAGGTATTTACCAAGTTCATCTGGAAGTGAAAGTGTACACAAATAGCCAAAAGCATCCTAATAAGGAAGAGCAATGTGGGATTAACTTCAATGCCTGACATTGAAATATATTACAAAGCTGCAGTGATCAAAACAGTATGGTATTGGCATAAAGATAGACACATAGATCAGTGGAAAAATATTGACAGCATAGAAGTAAACCCTAACATCTAAAGCCAACTATTATTTGGAAAACCTACCAAATCCATATGACTGGAACAAAACTGTCTCATCAACAAATGGTGCTAGGAGAACTGGATATCTAAAATCAAAAGAAAGAAAGAGGACCCCTATATCACTCCATATATAAGAATCAACACAAAATGTTCAAAGAACTAAATATGAAAGCTAAGACCATATAACTAATAGAAAAAATGTAGGGAAATATCTTCAAGATTTGTGGTAGTTAGTGGTATCTTGGATATTACACCCAAAGCATCAGCAACAAACGATAAAATAGGTAAATAGAACTAACTCAAAATTAAACACATTTGCACCTCAAAGGACTTTGTCAAAACGATGAAAACACAGCAGACTCAATGGGAGAAAATATTTGTAAATCACATATCTGTAAGAATTTAATATCCATTATATATAAAGAGATGCTGTACCTCAACTATAAAAGACAAATGACCTAACTGAAAAATTGTGCAAAAGACATGGATAGACATTTGTCCAAAGAATAAATATAAATGACAACAAAACACATGATAAAATGTTCAACATCACTAGCAGTTAAGGAAATGGAATCAAAACTACAATGAGATATCAATTAACACCTATTTGAATGACCTCTATTAAAAGACAGTACCTACAAGTGTTAGAGAGGTTGTAAAGGGATAAGAATGCTTATTCATTGTTGGTGGGAATATAGAATGGTCGTCACTGTGGAGGACTGTTTGTCAGTTCCTAAAGAAGTAGAATATAGATTTGCCATGTCAACTGGCAATACTATTACTAGGTACATACCCAGAAGACCTGAGAGCAGTGACACAGACTTCTGCACACCAATGTTCATAGTGGCATTATTCACAATTGCCCAAATATGAAAACAAGCCAAGTGTTCATCAACAAATGAATGGATAAATAAGTTATGGTGTATACATATGATGGAATATTATGCAGCTGTAATAAGAAATAAGTTGTGAAGAATATGACAACATGTATCTGGAGTACATTATTTTGAGTGAAGCAAGCCAGACACAAAAGTACAAATACTGTATGATTGAGCTAATATGAACTTAAAATATTCTGTAAACTCATGGAGTTAATAACTAGAATATAGGTCAACAGAAAATAGAATGTTGATAGAGAATGGAATGCTGAGAATTAAACTGTGCAGAATTGTTCAAAAGGTTATTTGTAAATCTTTGGGCATGAATAGAAGTGGTGAAAGCATATCATAGTTTACAAATGTGACTAGCATTGCTATTATATGTGTATGACAGCAGATGACAGGGAAAGACTAAGGTCATATATATTATGAGAAGGAAAGCTAAAAAATGTAATATGGGACTTTAT